>QNQO01003552.1:0-55387 GCA_003290165.1 Berberis thunbergii | reverse complement strand
CCATGATCACAGATGGGAGCTTTATAAACTTAACCACTAGGGTTTAGTAGTAGTAGCTTCTGCTTGACAGAGTAATATGTGGAACGTGGGCAATCATGTTGAAGTTGTTGTTCTCTTCTCTCTGCCTGTCTCTGTTCTCCCATCGTTCTACTAGTTCTTCATTGCATCTATAGATCTCTAGTTGTTTAAGAGCAGTGAGGTGTTGCATCCATTGTGGCAACACTTTACAATTCTCGGGAGCATAAATTTGCAAAGACTCAAGTGAGGTTAAAGTAGTACCAATCCAATCCGGCAAGTCCACCTCTGCCGCACCATATTCTGAACAAAGCTGGAATTGCAGATGTCTAAGTGTTGCAGCAGAGTGTTTTATCCCCTCCGGAAAACACGTCAACTTGGGCAACCCAATCAATCGAAGTTCTTCAAGGACTACAAGGTGCTCAAAGTCCTCCTTGGAGAATTCCATCTGAGGACAATCGATGATTTTCAGAGTAATGAGAGAAGCCTTGTTGAACTCAGGCAAGCGCTCCAAAGCTTCACAACGCTCAATAATAAGAGTTTTGAGAGAGGAGAGGCTTTTGAGTCCTCCCTCTCTCTCCTCTGCGAATGAAACCAACTCGGGGCACCAAGAAATCTGCAACTCTGTCAGTGTAGCGAGACTATACAGTTCTACAGGAAGAGCTTTCAGGTTGTCGCAATCGCTGATCTTCAAGTCGTGGAGCGCAGTAAGGTTAGTTAGCGTGCCTGATGGAAAATACTCCAACTCATCAAAATCAGAAATGTTCAGGGAAGGAAGGGAAGGGAGGTCTCGCAGTGAAGCCAGAACCATTCCCTTGCACATATAGCCATCAATCTCAACTTCTTGGACAGGGGACCATGCCAATGGGATTCCTCCTCTCAGTTTTGGACAATTATAGATAGCCACGCTTTTGAGGCAAGGGAATACTGCTGCTACCTGTGTTGTTGCTGCTGCTTGAGACAAGGTTGACGTTGACAATGACAATGGGAGTCCTCCTCCTCCTCCTGTTTTCAGTTTTGGGCATCTTTCAAGTTTCTTCGCGCTTTGGTTTTTGTGGCAAGGGAATGGTGCTGCTGCTGCTTGAGACGTTGATGACGATGATCCCTCCAAATTGTGCATAGGCTCCTCCAACCTTACTCCTTCTAGCCATTGGAATCCTTCTTCTGCACTTGCTGCTGCTGCTGCTTGAGATGATGATGAAGATGACCATCCCTCCAAATCAGGCAAGTCCGACAAAATTAGTTCTTCCAGCGACGGGAATCCTCCCCTGCACTTGCATCATCCACCACCTCTTTCTCCTCAATGAATTTCAGTGACTCAATTCCAATCAACTTCAAAACTTTAAGGGAAGGAAATTTCCTTAGAGATCCAAGATGTTGCCATGTACAATACCACAGAGATATTCCACCAAATTTGGAACTAACAAAGGTGTCAACCAAATTGGAGAGGTCACTCCTTGATACCCATCTACAAACAATTTTCTAACATTTACGTGAGGTTGGAGGCCTTCCATCACCTTTCGTTGTCGCCGTCGTCCCCGTCTGTTTAACCGTACAGCTTTTGGTTCAAAGTAGTTTGACCAAATTAGGCTCAATGAATGTACGTTTTTCTTGCTCATCAAATTTGCGCCTTTAGCCTCCCTTGAAGTTTTCGCGAGCCCAAGCCCATATATGTCTAAATTTTCTCTAAGGTTATTCAGCAATTGCAACCCACCAATACCACTTGAACTTCTACTCCCCTTGCCCACCATAAAGCGACTTAATGTTTGAAGACAAGTTAATTGCCCAATCCCAATTGGCATGCCTCTTAACCTCCAACATCCTTCAATATTTAGGTGTCTCAGCTTGCTCATGTTTCCAATGTTTTCCGGCAATGACTCAAGTTCACAACAAAAATTAAGTCTCAACGTTTGCATATTTCTAAGCCTACAAATAGACTCTGGCAGCGATGTAAAATCATTCTCAGAAAGGTCAAGATACCTGAGATGTGTCATTTCACCAATGCAATCTGGCACCACTTTAATTTTAGATGACTTCAAATCCAATACTCGTAAGCCGATAAAATCCGAGAAAACAAACTCCCGAGTCACGTGCATTTCTCTTAACCAAATTAGAGAGCGTAAGCATGGCAAGGATCTGTGTGGTACTTTCCCATAAGACAATAGGGAAAAATGGCGAGTTCTTTCTGTAACACTTCTTGCACTTTCACCATCCTCAACAAAATATTCATCCCCTGCAATATGACTTGCGAGATCATGCACAAGATCGTGCATCTTACATGTTATTATGCCGCCATCTTCATCCTTCTTTACGTCTTGAAAGAAGGATCTCTGTAGCAAAGCAGTGAAAATCTCATTCCCAACATCCTCCAACTCTATTTTTGCTCGGGGTTGCACCAAACCGTTAGCCATCCACAATTTAATCAACCTTTCTTTTTCAATGTCAAAATCTTTGGGAAAAATCGAGCAATAAACAAAACATTGTTTCAACATTGATGGCAAGTGGTAATAACTCAATCTCAATGCTGGTAATATGCCTTCCACCCTACTTTGAGGGAGCTCCCAAATTGCACTATCTTTGACTTCAAGCCATTCATTTTCCTCGTTCTTGAAGCGAAGCAAGCCTCCCATAGCCTTTGCAGCCAAGGGCAAACCTCCACACTTCTTCACAATCGCCTTACCGATCTTCACCAATGCTTTCCTCTCTTCATTTTCCGGACCAAATGCATACTGCTTGAATAAGGCCCAACAATCTTTTCTTGATAAACCGTTTAGGCAGAGAGGAGGAAGTCTGCTCGTGATGGATGCTACTCTCTCCAGGCGTGTAGTAACAATAATTGAACTACCTTGTGCTCCACCTTCAAGAAATCTCATCATTTTTTTCCATTCTTCCTGGCTTTCTTCCCATACATCATCTAGCACAAGCAAAAATCTGTTTTCATGTACCTCCTCTCGAAGGCGCTGTTGGAGAGGTTCCAAGTCTTCAAGATTACATTCACTTCCTGAAATAGAGGCTACGATCGCTTTCATAAGACGCTTGATATCAAAAACATCTGAAACACAAGTCCATGATCTATGTTTGAAATGATTCTCCACCCGCTCATCGTTGTAAACCAGTTGGGCAAGAGTTGTTTTGCCAAGTCCCCCCATACCAAGGATGGGGAAAACGGAGATAGGATCCTTGCTACTACTGCTGCTTGCCTCGTTAAGCACTGGCCCCCAACTAGCTTTTGGGTGCGTAGCGAAAAAATTGCTTCCTCGGGTACGAAATTGGTCCAAAGTCAAGTAAGCTGAGCCAAGCAATTGCTTTACCAACTTTTCTCTGTCTCCGTCTCTCCCATGAACTTTGGGTTCAGTCGAGAGAGAAATAGTTATACGTTCCGGAGATACTACCACGCTCTTTTCCTTCTCCTGTCGCAACTCAAGCCCTGAACATTCATCTGCCAACTTTTCAAAATTCTCATTGAGCTTTTGAATTTTCCCATGAAGTTCGCTGACGTTGTTGCTGCTGCTTGTGGCTTCCTCAGAGGCTAGTTGCTGTAGACCTTCTTCATATTCAAAATCATCAAAGATATCATCAGCCTTATATGCTGCATCGTTCAGCTTTCGTAGCCAAAATCGAATTCCATCAGCCTCTTCCTCTTTGCTGAACTGCCTCTTCTCTGCATCATTGAGGACTTTTTTATTTTACAGAAAGATGTGTAAAGCTTCTCCAACTCTTCCACTAATGGACCAAGCTTCTTGATATGGTCCTTGTAGATTAAAAACTTGATGCGTTCAAACACAACTACAAAGAATGGACATACTACTTGATCTGCTCCTGCCATCTCCTCCTCCTCCTCCTTTAGCAGAAACAACTTTAAAGAATTGACAAGAAGAATTGTTACAGTAAGGAAACTGAAACTGGATTTGGAGCTCCACAGAGAAGAAAAGAGAAGAAACTGAAATTGCTCTCTCAATTATTTGTATGAAACTCCATAAAGAGATAAACAGTAAATCAAGACTTGGAAAGAGTCAATTTTGGATTGAATTATTTTCCTTCAGTGGATGTACAGCTGGTTGGATGACCTGCTATGCTAGTGCTCCTCCATCTGAAAGAAGGACAACATATGCTTGAATCATAATTTCAAGGGTGCCCACTGGTGGGTCTAGTGAAAGGGAAAATCACTTGCTGAATGAAGCATTATTACTGGCCATCTTAGTGCCAATGTCAGTTCACATTATTAGTGGCCATCTGAATGAAGCAATGTTTACCATCAATAATTCAAGTAAGCAACAATTCAAATTGTACAATTGAACGGATGCATCGATTGGTAAGACTTGGAAGAGACTAACAACAACTCATAGGGCAAGTGGGAATGAACTAGTATACCATAATCAAATATAGTAATCAAGAACAACTTTTCCATCATGTTTTGTCAATCATTTTTTAATCAAATAGTTCTAAAAAAAATTTGATTATAAGGGAATCAATTCTACCCTCCTGTGCTCCAAGTATCAAGAGATTATTTGACATTTCATGGCAATGGCCGCGAGATCAATATCTTTCAGACATTAGTCATACAAGACTCGGGCATCAACCTAAACTACTTAAGTAGTACAAAGAAATTAAACCCTTTGTTTCCTAAAAATTACTGAATGAAATACAATGAAATACCTTATGAATAGACATTTATACAAACACCTCGATCAGTAGAATAACATTTTCTAGGGTTTACTGAGCCACTGTACCCATCTCCCAAATTGAATCCATATGCCATCAATTCCCAAGAAATACAAGATACCAATTATCAAACTTTCAAACCAAAACATAAACAAACAAAACCCATGTCATAACTTTCACTCAAACACACATTGAATTGTGAAAACAAAAGGCGGGGTTGAAAGCTTACTATCCGGAAGAAAGAATGGAATCGAAGGAACGCCACACAGATTCAAGAATGCCTCCAAGTTGGGATATTTCTTCATGGGTTCTTTTTTAAAAGTTTAGACCTTGGAGAGGAATGGGGGGCAGAGACTTGGGAAATCTCAGTGCCGATGGTGGCGGAGGAGATTTCGAGAATTGGGTTTCAAGGAGTAGAAGAGACGATGGATTAGAGAAAACCCACTTCGACCAATGAACTTTTTTACTCATCCTTGCTTATTGAAGAGAATAAAAATTTTAATTTCAAAATTCAATGAAGTAAAGCTGCTGCACACATCACATTAACATGGTAATATCAAATAATTTGTCATTTTACAGGTAAGATGTCATATGACTGACTAAACAAGAGAAGCTGGATTATTGTCCATCCAGGGGAAGACGAACAAATTCAAACTATGATAACTTTTAACAAAGGGTGCGATCTTAAACAGCATCTTCTGTAAACAGGAAAAAAATAACAAAAAGTCGCACGCCAGCATATAAATAAACAGATGTCTCTGCTACTTTGAACGTCACTGCCATCCATCAAGAACAATCACTGAGCCTCTGTGACTCCACCAAAAACAATCTCTGAACTTCTACGCCTGAAATAATCCAGTTAATCATTAGAACATGTGGAAAAAACACATACACAGACAAACACATTTCCGTTTCCGGTTGATAGGAAAAGAAATGGGATCTCAAGTTAAGAATAGTAATTGGAACTGTACCTTGTTAGCAATGTTATTAGAGAGCCAATCAAGTCCCTCATACAACCCCTCACCAGATGTGGCACATGTGCTCTGAATGTACCTGCGGAGAGACACATAACCAGAATTGGACGATTGGATTTGATATCAGGCGAAGGACTTCAGAGCTTAAGATAACCATCATCAATTGTAATTAGTAAGTTGATTGGAATACTAACCAGTGGCGTTGACGAAGAGAATGAAGACCAAGCTTATCAGTGATTTCTGCTACGTTCATTACGTTTGGAAGATCTTGTTTGCTAGCGAAGACCAGCAAAATTGCATCTCTTAATTCATCCTGCACATAGTAGCATTGGCATTACAAACAAGAACTATCTGCTTACTTACTATATGTTTTTAACATCACGAGTAAATTAAAGAACAGTAAACAATGATTAACTCATTCAACATCCTGTGCAGCTCATCCCTAGCTTCAACCACACGGTCACGATCATTGCTGTCAACAACAAAGATGAGACCTTGTGTGTTTTGGAAGTAATGTCTCCACAGAGGTTGGATCTGGAATTAAATACGCCATAGCAAACAAATTGAGAGATGTTCAACCAGCAGTTTACAAATTATATTTTTCACGAACCTTGGTGGGGTTGAGATGAATCTGATAATCAAATATAATAATGAAGAACAACTTCCCCATCATGTTTTGTGAGTCATTTTTAATCAAATAATTCTAAAAAAATATTTGATTACAAGGGAATCACTTCTACCCTCCTGTCCTCCATGTAGCTAGAGATTATTTGACATTTCATGGCAATGGCCGCGTGCAGATAAATATCACTTTACAAAACACTTATTACACTTAAGTCTCTCATTTCTAAAGTTCTTCATCATCTTCGATCAATATCTTTGAGACATTTAGTCATAAAAGACTTGGGCATCAATCTAAACTACCTAAGAAGTAAGAAGCAATTATACCCTTTCTTTCCTTGAGATTACTAAATGAAATACCTTATGAATAGACATTTATTCAAACATATCTCAATCAATAGAATAACATTTTCTAAGGTTTCCTGAGCCACCATACCCATCTACCAAATTGAATCTAAATGCCATCAAATCTTGGACCGTGATTTTTGTAAAATATTTTTACTTTTCGTCACTTTTTATACACGCAAAATCTAAAACTAATGAGATGGATTGTTGGTATTGGCTTATACTTCAAACAAATCATGGTGGAACGAGTTTGGGAATCTCTCAAAGCAAGACTTGGAAGAGTCAATTTTTGCTTAAATTAGGTCCCCTACCTCCATACCCATACCCATGTGGAGTTGGATGATACTTGTGGAATTAATGGTTGTTGTTGGTTTCCTTCTCTATCACCATGAAACAAACAAAAGCATAGGGGTCCTCCGCTCATGCGATCGAAGACTTGTATTTTCCATCTAAAAGAAAAAAATGAACGTAGAGAGATAAGAGTATCCACACACATAGTCCACACAAATAATAGAAAGTTTGGTAGAACAATGTATGTATCATTCCTGGACAGAAATTTCGTGTTGAATCTCTAGAGAAGAAAATTACTTTCACGGCAAGAATATATACCATGATACCGTAACTTCTCAAATGAGCTTTGCGTCTTTCTGAAACTGGTAGTTCAAGAAGAAGACTCGACAGAGCAAAAAATCAATGCCATGATATCTTCATGCATTGACTGGTTGTATATATTGTGGGAAGAGATCTTAATGCTAAAACCATCTTAGTGTAAGACACTACCATGATAGGGACAACTAATTGTAGTAATTAAATCACCCACTTATAAGTGCATGTTTTAAATTTTTATTTGCTTCATATAGTGGAAAGGCCTATTTTATTGAATTGTAGCATGTTTGCTCAGAATTTTTATACCCTCTGACTAGATTAAGAGGCAAAAGAAGGCACTCTATTGGAAATTTGCTTAATTTTCTATATACCCTTTCGCCTAGGATTATCCATTAGTTTACCTTGGATTTAGGATTTCTGGTAACCTCAGGGTGTGTTTGGTTGCATGGAATTCTATGCCATGAGAATCCATGAGGGGACCCCTACATTTTAGACTAAACTGATGTATCACTCTACATCCACCATTTGGTTTTGTGATCAATGGTGGAAATGGACGTCCGATGAACATGAGAACCCCTCACCAGATGTGAATAGTAAATTGGAACTGTACCTTGTTAGCAATGTTATTAGAGAGCCAATCAAGTCCCTCATACAACCCCTCACCAGATGTGGCACATGTGCTCTGAATGTACCTGCGGAGACACATAACCAGAGTTGGACGATTGGATTTGATATCGGGTGAAGGACTTCAGAGCTTAAGATAACCATCATCAATTGTAATTAGTAAGTTGATTGGAATACTAACCAGTGGCGTTGACAAAGAGAGTGAAGACCAATCTTATCAGTGATTTCTGCTGCGTTCATTGCATTTGGAAAATCTTGTTTGTTAGCGAAGACCAGCAACACTGCATCTCTTAATTCATCCTGCACATAGTAGCAATGGCATTACAAACACGATGTATCTGCTTACCTAATATATGTTTTTAACATCACGAGTAAATTAAAGAACGGTAAACAATTATTACCTCATTCAACATCCTGTGCAGCTCATCCCTAGCTTCAACCACACGGTCATGATCATTGCTGTCAACAACAAAGATGAGACCTTGTGTGTTTTGGAAGTAATGTCTCCACAGATGTCGGATCTGGAATTAAATACACCATAGCAAACAAATTGAGAGATGTCCAACCATCAGTTTACAAATTATATTTTCTTAGATTAGTTGAAATGAATAATGCTTATGTGACAAGTTAGCTCTAAAAATAATATGGCAGAATATAATGTAATCAGCACAAGTTACGTGCTAACGTTAAGTTGCTGATGGAGAATAGTCCAATCAGCACTAGACCGCCACTAGAAATACTCGTTCCCATTTTGTCACCTATAATTAGATACTCATTTCTTAGTACGCCCATAAAACGAACCGATACGCCTACATTGTTTATAACTTTATATGCAATGACTTTTTCTGTTCTGAAGGGTATTATACAAAACAAAAAATAAAAAAATAAGAAAACAATATAAAACACAAACCTAGGAGTCTTCCTGATATGGAAAGACTGATAGACAAGGTGTCTCCTCTAGATTTGGCTTATGATCATGTTAAGTAGCTGATGGAGAATACTATAATCAGCTCTATAAGTAATGCCAATTACCATATCGACGTATAATTTACCATATTGATGTATAAATTTCTAAGATTCATTTCTTCATATGCTCATAAAATGAACAAATACACCTACCTTGTCTATCATAAAAAGGTAAATATAAGCCACAACGCTAATAGTCATCCTGACAGAGAAAGACTGATAGACGACATGGCTCCACTAGATCTAGCTTATGAACATGTTAAGTGCTGATGGAGAGTAGTCTAATCAGCACTAGACCGTCAATAAGCATGCCAATTTCCATATTGCTGTCAGATAAAATTATAACTTTATGCATGTAGGCACAGATCACTGTCCATACCAATGGCATCTCCCATTAATTTCATCTTTATAGAAAAAGATTTACGCGCAAAAACAAGCTTAGACACACCAATGCCCATCCCATGGCTCAAAATTCCATATGGTGTGAGGAAATTACAGTATGTCCCCTTGTCTACACATATACGAACACATTTGATACACGTTTTGACTATAAAGAAAGCAAGGCCAGCATTACAGATGGGCTGGACTGTTGGAGGTGGTGGATTTTAATGAGCTTTTTTATAAGACGAGGATGATTATGTGAGATATGTTATGATCTGATGTAGTATATTGAGTAGTATGTAACACGTAAGGTGTAAGTGTGGTGTGGGAGCACTGGCAGAATGCATTGTAATCTTTCGAATTAATAAAAGTTTATATTTTTGGAGGAATAAATATCATTGATCAACATTTATTCCATTCAGTATAACTTTTGAGTTTTTTTTTTTGCGTGTATGCATTTTAAGTTCAATGAAAAAACAGAAATCCACTATCTCATAAAAACAAATGTAAGTGCTGATGCCTACAAACACTCAGGTAGCCCTTTTAAATGTCAGCCACTACACAGATAGTCTTCTTTTATGTAACTACAACAAAAGACTGAAAGACAAGAAGTGGAATCTTATTAATAAGAAAATATTTTTACTATTCGCAGCTGTTTCAAGCTAAATAATTGCATATCAGAACCTCAAACTGAAAATTAACGAAAACTGAAAACTTGATACAAGGACCTTCAATCCTCTTTTCACACAACATTAGACTAGGATGGGGTCCCACAGCTACAGGAATCATAAAATTGGAACAATGAACATACCTTGTCCTGGCCACCAACATCCCAAACAGTGAAGCTAATGTTCTTATATTCCACAGTTTCAACATTAAACCCTGTTGCCAAATACATGCAAATTATTAACATCAATGCTGACAGTTTCAATAGAATAACTTGTAGCACTAAATCTGATTTGATGCCATCTAAAAAAAGACAGAAATAAGTACATTTATAATTTTATAAATTGCTCCTACAACATCTAAATTCAGTTTTGTTATACTGCAACATCATGATAAATTATTTCATCATTCCAGGGTACATAACATCTGTACTAGAAAACTAATGGAACGATCTCTTTATTCAAAACACTATGTGCAGTGAGTTTGAAGTTATTATTACATGCTATGAAATCATAAAAAGTAATAACAATAAAAATTTCATTCCAATAGTAGGAATAGTAGTCACGATTTCTCCCAGCTTAAGCTTATACAAAATGGTGGTTTTACCAGCCGGGTCGAGACCCACCATGAGAATACGCATCTCCTTCTTGGCAAAGAGCCGACTGAAAAGCTTGGTGAAAGACACAGCCCCATCTTCACCTCTGTAGGTTCAACAAGCAAAACGAAAGATCAAGAGCACATCTAACTATATCTTTGTCTATTTAACAAACATCAAGCCATAATAATATAACTGCGTAGATTAAGAAAAAGGGTTGTGAAATCCCATAATGTTTCCTAAAAGCAATCAATTAGAAATCCAACTTAATTATAACAACCTCTGGAGAATTTTTCAGTCAAATTAACAACATTGAGAAATGATAAGCATCGACAGAAACCATGTGAATCACCATAACCATGCAACAATCAATCTCATAAAAATCTAATGGATATCCAAATTTTCCATGGTATATCAAACAAGTATTTCACATGGCATACTATCAGTACCAAAATGAAATGCAATTTTCTCCATAGATAACACTGAACTCTAGTTTATCTTCCAAAACAAAATCGAACAAATACTTAGATCTCATGTTTTCATCAATCACAAAATACTAATATTTAGACCATAATTTTTTCGAAAATATGCAAAGCTAATCATTCGTCGCCAGATTTTCAGATTCACTCAAATGAAATGCAAGTATGCAACTCATCCTACTAATTATCAATAAACACGAAAGCAAAATCAAAACCAAATAATTAGATCTCATTCCCTCTCACTCACACATCTAACAAATACTCTAACAAATCTAACAATCTAACAAGAAATAAACTCGACCAAAACAATCCAATATACATCAAAAACACGCAAATCGAACAACTAAGAGATCAACATATCATAGAATCCCGCAGATCAAACAACAACATGAAGAAACCTAACATGAATCACTAGAATCACTGAAACCAACCTTAGATCTATAAATCTGCTACAAACAACGCCAAAACAACGAAATCAGACTGCAAATACAGCAATCTGAACCGAAAACTATAACAAGCACGATCAGATCCAACAGATTATCATCTCTAGGGTTTCAAAACATATAAAAAGCGATCGAGTGATCAGAGACACTTACAATAAGAAGATGAAAAGCCTCGCTTTATAAACATATAAACATATTTGAACCCTTTGCAATATCTGAGGCATCGACACTCTCAAGTAACACAATTCCTTTAGGATTATCCACGAGAAAATTAATGAGTTGGCGACCGAGCCACAGACCATGATATCTCTTAACATAACCAGTTCCTCAATCCATCCAGTTCATAACATTACCATTAAAAACCTACTAATTTGGACTGCGAATATTTCGTGCTTTAAAACGCGCTCAAATCCTTGCATATTTTTTCACGAATTATGAAAAAACTTCCATCCTTAATTAGCAAATGTGGCATGAATTCACGAATGACTTGGATTGAAATTCATTGTCGGTGTATGCATTTTCTTCTGACCTCAGTCAATTTATTTTATATTTCATAGACCTCGGTCAATTTTAATTTGGTACATACACCCATGTTTTTTTATTTATTTATCCCTCAACCCCTCTTATTCCAGATGTCACCGACTGGATTCGACCTTGATACAATAGCCTAATCCTTTAAGAATGGCCTTTAGAGGGATGTGGTACGTATTAAGTATTGTCTGGTTGATGCAAATTGGCTTTTGAAACATCCAAGTTCCTTGTATGGTGCTAGTAGTTGGAGAAATATCTCAAATTTCATGGCTTTCTTAGTTGAAGGTTGATGCGCTATTTTAGTAGCACACAACTTAATTTCATGTTTTGTGATTGTAGTATAGAATAAGTAGGAATCGTTCTAGACCGGGGATTAGAGGATTTGTCAATTACACTAATAATAACTAAAAGACAACTAACAACATAATTAATTAAATAAAAGGGGATTGGATTTTCTAAATTAAACTATGAATATGACTACGAAAATTACTGTAAAGATAATAAAACTAAAGGGATGACAAATGTAAGAAATTAGCTAAGGGTTTATCTTCATACACCAAACATATGCTTATAAATCAATCTTCAATAATTACTTGCTAACTCGTAAGAGACAATGCTCAAGACTAACTGTGACCGCATTGCATTAATCTTATTATTTTTCCAAGTTCGTTGAATTAAACTAAGCGTCGCTTTCAAACTATTCTTATCATGCTATCTAAACAGGAATCGCAAGTTAGACAACAATCTAAGATCATTAAGTTTTGTGAAAAATATGAACACTGACTAGACAATTACAAGTATGATCAACATCTTGTTATTGCCGAGGTTTTTACTTAACCTTACCAACGTTATTTGGTATTTACTACTTGTGAATACATAATTATAACAATTAGGTGAAACTCTCCTATACTCTAGCTCCAAAGCTTTACAACCATTAATGTAAAGGGTTTTGAGAGATGAGAGGCTTTTGAGTCCCCTCTCTCTCTCCTCTGCCAATGAAATCAACTTGGGGCACCAAGAAATCTGCAACTCTGTCAGTGTAGTGAGACTATACAGTTCTACAGGAAGAGCTTTCAGGTTGTCGCAATGCCATATCTCCAACTTGTGGAGAGCAGTAAGGTTAGTTAGTGTGCCTGATGGAAAATACTCCAACTCATCAAACATAGAAATTTTCAGGGAAGGAAGGGAAGGGAGGTCTCGCACTGAAGCCAGAACCATTCCATTGTTGTCTTTGCCAAAAATGTTAACATCTTGGACAGGGGACCATGCCAATGGGATTCCTCCTCTCAGTTTTGGACAATAACTGATACTCACGCTTTTGAGGCAAGGGAATACTGCTGCTACCTGTGTTGTTGCTGCTGCTTGAGACAAGGTTGACGTTGACAATGACAATGGGAGTCCTCCTCCTCCTGTTTTCAGTTTTGGGCATCTTTCAAGTTTCTTCGCGCTTTGGCTTTTGTGGCAAGGGAATGGTGCTGCTGCTGCTTGAGACGTTGATGACGAGGATCCCTCCAAATTGTGCATAAGCTCCTCCAACCTTACTCCTTCTAGCCATTGGAATCCTTCTTCTGCACTTGCTGCTGCTGCTGCTTGAGATGATGATGAAGATGACCATCCCTCCAAATCATGCATGTGCTGCAAAATTAGTTCTTCCAGCGACGGGAATCCTCCTCCTGCACTTACATCATCCACCACCTCTTTCTCCTCAATGAATTTCAGTGAATTAATTCCAATCAACGTCAAAACTTTAAGGGAAGGAAATTTCCTTAGAGATCCAAGATGTTGCCATGTACCACCAAACAGAAATATTTCCACCAAATTTGGGACTAACAAAGGTGTCAACCAACTTGGAAAGGTCACTCCTTGATACCATTGAACAAACAATTCTCTAACATTTACGTGAGGTTGGAGGCCTTCCATCACCTTTCGTTGTCGCCGTCGTCCACGTCTGTTTAACCATCCAGCTTTTTGTTTAGAGTGGTTTGACCAAATTAGCCTCAATGAATGTAGACTTTTCTTGCTCATCAAATTTGCGCCTTTAGCCTCCCTTGAAGTTTTCACGAGCTGAAGCCCAGATATTAATAAATCTTCCCTAAGGTTATTCAGCAATTGCAACCCCTCAATACCACTTCTACTCCCTTTGCCCACCTTAAAGTCACTTAATGTTTGAAGACAAGTTAATTGTCCAATCCCAATTGGCATGCCTCTTAACCTCCGACATCCTTCAATATTTAGGTGTCTCAGCTTGCTCATGTTTCCAATGTTTTCCGGCAATGACTCAAGTTTACGACAATCTTTAAGTCTCAACGTTTGCATATTTCTAAGCCTACAAATGGACTCTGGCAGTGATGTAAAATCATTATAAGAAAGGTCAAGATACCTGAGATGTGTCATTTCACAAATGCAATCTGGCACCACTTCAATACTAGATGACTTCAAATCCAATGCTCGCAAAACGATAAAATCCGAGAAAACAAACTCCGGAGTTATGTCCATTTCAATTAACTGAATTAGAGAGCGTAAGCATGGCAAGGATATGTGTGGTACTTCCCCATAAGACAATAGGGACAAATAGCGAGTTCTTTCTGTAATATTTCGTGCACTACCAGCATCCTCAACAAAATATTCATCCCCTGCAATATGACTTGCGAGATCATGCACAAGATCGTGCATCTTACATGTTATTATGCCGCCATCTCTGTCCTTCTGTACGTCTTGAAAGAAGGATCTCTGTAGCAATGCAGTGAAAATCTCATTCCCAACATCCTCCAACTCTATTTTTGCTCGGGATTGCACCAAACCGTTAGCCATCCACAGTTTAATCAACCATTCTTTGTCAATGTCAAAATCTTTGGGAAAAATCGAGCAATAAACAAAACATTGTTTCAACATTGATGGCAAGTGGTAATAACTCAATCTCAATGCTGGTAATATGCCTTCCACGCTACTTTCAGGGAGCTCCCAAATTGCACTATCTTTGACTTCAAGCCATTCATTTTCCTCGTTCTTGAAGCGAAGCAAGCCTCCCATAGCTTTTGCAGCCAAGGGCAAACCTCCACACTTCTTCACAATCGCCTTACCGATCTTCACCAACGCTTTCTTCTCTTCAATTTCCGGACCAAATGCATACTGCTTGAATAAGGCCCAACAATCTTTTCTTGATAAACCGTTTAGGCAGAGAGGAGGAAGTCTGCTCGTGATGGATGCTACTCTCTCCAGGCGTGTAGTAACAATAATTGAACTACCTTGTGCTCCACCTTCAAGAAATCTCATCATTTTCTTCCATTCTTCCTGGCTTTCTTCCCATACATCATCTAGCACAAGCAAAAATCTCTTTTCATGTACCTCCTCTCGAAGGCGCTGTTGGAGAGGTTCCAAGTCTTCAAGATTACATTCACTTCCTGAAGTAGAGGCTACGATCGCTTTCATAAGACGCTTGATATCAAAAACATCTGAAACACAAATCCATGATCTATGTTTGAAATGATTCACCACCCGCTCATCGTTGTAAACCAGTTGGGCAAGAGTTGTTTTGCCAAGTCCCCCCATACCAAGGATGGGGAAAACAGAGATAGGATCCTTGCTACTACTGCTGCTTGCCTCGTTAAGCACTGGCCCCCGACTAGCTTTTGGGTGCTTAGCGAAATAATTGCTTCCTCGGGTACGAAATTGGTCCAAAGTCGAGTAAGCTGAGCCAAGCAATTGCTTCACCAACTTTTCTCTGTCTTCGTCTCTCCCATAAACTTTGGGTTCAGTCGAGAGAGAAATAGTTATACGTTCCGGAGATACTACCACGCTCTTTTCCTTCTCCTTTCGCAACTCAAGCCCTGAACATTCTTCGGCCAACTCATGAAAAATCTCATTCAGCATTTGAATTTTCCCATGAAGTTTGCTTACGTTGTTGCTGCTGCTTGTGGCTTCCTCAGGGGCTAGTTGCTGTAGACCTTCTTCATATTCAAAATCATCAAGGACATCATCAGCCTCGTATGCTGCATCGTTCAGCTCTTGTAACCATAACCGAATTCCATCAGCCTTTTCCTTGAACTGCCTCTCCTCTGCATCATTGACGACTTCGTTTATTTTACAGAAAGTTTTGTAAAGCTTCTTCAGCTCTTTCACTAATGGACCAAGCTTCTTGATATGGTCCTTGTAGATTAAAGACTTGAGTCGTTCAAACACAACTACAAAGAATGGACATACTATTTGAGCTACTGCTGCCATCTCCTCTTTTTCGCAGAAACAAAGAAGACGAAAAGAATTCTTACAGTAAGGCAACTGGATTTGCAGTTCAATTCAACAAAGAAGAATGTGAATTGATATCTCTATTGTTTGAAATGGCTACCCACTGGATTGTTTATTTTGTTGCGTAGCACGATTTCACATCATCAATTCATAGCGCAAGTGGGAGTATAATAAGATACGTTAATATACTAATCAAGAATGATTTCTTGGTCTAATTTGGTGAGCCATTTTAATAAAATATACTTATTAATTGAGAAATGCCAGCGCAATTAGTGCAATTTCACATCATCAATTCATAGCGCAAGTGGGAGTACCTTAATCAAATATACTAATCAAGAATGATTTCTTGGTCTAATTTGGTGAGCCATTTTAATCATATATATATATTAATTAATTGAGAAATGCAGGCGCAATTAATTGTTTATTTGTGTACATCATCATTACTTGGCGACTTGGTATCATCGACGCTTACGCTGCTAGTAATCAGTACCAACAACTCTTAATTGGTGTCTCACTTAAAAAAATCAAGTTGCAATATTATAACGTTCATATGCTGCTACTTAATCCATGTAATACAAAAAAAAAGTCATTTTGATCATTGATCTTTGATCCCAGAAAATATAACCTTGTTGATGCTGAGAAGGGACCTTCCCTTTTCCCATCTTAATCTGCCAATATCATGAAAGCATAATACCTTCTATATTTAGCTAAAGATGGTGGAAACTCAAACTTTAATGTGGCGTTCTTTATAGAGAAATATATATAGACTTTTCTGCAAAAAGGAAGTGGCAAGAAAATATTTATGGGGAACTTCCTGGAAAAGAGAATTTAGACATTTACACAATACATCCGTAGTGGAATGTCCAAATTTCAGACATTAGAATGTCAACGGATGATCACTAATACTGCAAAAAGCATCTCACCATACCATAAAGGAGATAAACCACAAAAAATATTTATAGAAAATTATAAATATTGACAATTGTATGAAAAATGAGCTCCATTGAAATAAGCCAAGTGAAGGAAATAACATAACAAATCTTTTGACAACACCTTCCATTAAGCCTTCCAGCTATAAGGTTTAACTACTACAAAGAAGTACAAATTTTTTGTTCCTCTCCGCTTAAATTTAGTGTTTATGAAGGCAATTTTCTCAAAAACATCCGGAAGTTGTAATTTTTTGTTCTTTGTTGGGATTTAACCAACTATGTGAATGAAAAAAAAATAAGGAAAACAAGAGAGAATGTAATCTCTTGATAAAACTAGAACTCTAATGTGTAGAGAACTCACTTTATTCACCTTTTCTTGAAACCAAATAATACATGGATTTAAATAGGACTCACATGACCACTGAAAATACAAAGAGACTCTTAGAGAAACCAAAAGACACTTAGTAATACTAAAAGACACACTGGAACACCAAAAGAAACATATCTTGTAGAACTAGTCTAGATTAATCTCTAACATCCCTCCTTAAGCTAGACTATCACCATTCCAAGCTTCTTCTTCAACTTGTTGAATGTGTCGGTCTTCAAAGCTTTAGTGAAAATATCGGCAACTTGATCTTGAGATCTGCAAAATTTCACATTGATATGTCCCTCCTTAACCAAGTCTCGAATGAAATGATATTTGATCCTTATATGCTTGTTTTTGCCATGAAAAACCGGATTCTTTGTAAGTGAAATAGCCGAACTGTTATCACAAAACAGTGTAGGAGAACTAACAGGTCCATGCTTGAGTTCACTCAAAACCCAAATCAACCAAAGTGCTTGACAAGATGCAAAAGCCAGTGAGACATATTCGGACTCGATTGTAGAGAGAGTCACAATAGCTTGCTTTTTAGATGCCCATGAGATTGCGCCGGAACCAATATTAAAAACATATCCGAAAGTGCTTTTACTATCATCAACACTTCCTTCCCAATCACTATCACAATAACCTACCAAACTTGGTTCTTCAACTTTTGTGAATTGAATGTCTTCATGAATTGTTCCACTCACATACCTTAAGACTCTTTTTCCAACTTCCCAATGATTTTGCCTAGGAGATTCCATGAATCTACTAAGCATATTCACCGCAAACATAAGATCGGGTCTAGTGGAAGTCAAGTACATAAGACTACCAACAAGACTTTTATAAAGAGTTCCATCAACATGCCTATTGTCTTCACATTTGCTTAGCTTCAAACCAGCCTCCATAGGTGTGCTAATTGGTAGTGCGCCCTCCATTCTAAACTTTCTTAATAAATCTTTTGTATACTTCCGTTGAGTGATGATAATCTCATCTCTTTGTTGTTTAACTTCAATGCCCAAGAAATAATGGAGTAGTCCCATGTCGGTCATCTCGAAGTCATTCATCATAGCTTTCTTGTAATCTTCATTCATACTTGAACAACTTCCAGTGAAGATTAAATCATCAACATATAAGCATACTATCAAAAACTCACCATGAGATCCTTCCTTGGTGTATAGAGTATGTTCAAATGGACATCTTTTAAAACCATTCTTCAAAAAATAGCCATCAATACGACTATACCATGCCCTTGGTGCTTGTTTAAGCCCATATAAGGCTTTTTTCAAATGACACACTTTCTTTTCTTCTCCAATTTTCACATAACCAGGTGGTTGAGTTATATAAACTTCCTCCTCAAGAAAGCCATTCAAGAATGCCGATTTGACATCCATTTGATAGACTTTCCATTCTCTTTGAGCTGCCAATGCAAGTATTGTTCGAATTGTTTCAAGGCAAGCCACGGGTGCAAATACTTCTTGGAAATCAACACCATACTTTTGTTTGTAGCCTTTCACCACCAAGCGTGCTTTGTGCTTATCAACCTCGCCTTTTGAGTTCAATTTTGTTTTGTAAACCCACTTCGCATCAAGGGGTTTCTTGTCATTTGGGAGATCAACAAGTTCCCAAGTCTTGTTTATTTGAATAGCATCAATTTCATTATCCATTGCAAGCTTCCACTTCTCATCTTTAGAGGTCTCTTCAAACATAATTGGATCAGCATCAACAAACAAAGCAAAATTAACCAAATCATCATCCAAATTGGCCAAATCGTCACCCAAATTGCTACTTGTTTGTTCATAAAGATCTTGGATACTCCTTGTCTTCTTCGAAAGGGAACTTGAAGTTGAACTTGAACTTGAAGATGAAGAGGGTGATGAAGTAGAATTGGGAGAAGAAGGTGGAACACCAACCTCTTCGTTTTTTTCAATTGGAGCTTCAATTTCTTCTTCGATTTCTATGCAACTTGAGTTTTCTTTGGTTGCATGTTCTCTCCAATTCCAAGATTCTCCTTCATTGAACTTCACTTCACGGCTTATAATGAGTTTCTTGGTGAGGGGATTGTACAACTTGTATGCCTTGGAACATTCACCATATCCAACAAAAATGCATTTCTCGGACTTGTCATCTAGCTTCTTCCTTCTTTCATCCAGTACATGTGAATAGGCAATGCTTCCGAAAATTCTTAAGTGATCAACACTTGGTTTGTGTCCGTTCCAAGCTTCTTGTGGCGTCTTGTCTTGCACACTTTTAGAAGAGGAACGATTCAACAGATAAACAACACATGCTACCGCTTCCGCCCAAATGGAATTTGGCAATCCCTTGGCCTTCAACATACTTCTATCCAACTCCATAATTGTGCGATTTTTTCTTTCGGCTACTCCATTTTGTTGTGGGGTACCACGGACTGAAAATTGATGTCGAATACCATGCTCTTTTAAGAAATCTCGAAGACCATGATCAATATATTCTCCCCCTTGATCCGAGCGAAGAGTTTTCAATAGGAAACCACTTTGCTTTTCAACAAAAGCCTTGAAATTTTTGAAACAACCATATACTTCCGATTTTTGTTTTAGAAAGTATATCCAAGTCTTCCTACTATAGTCATCAATGAAGGTAACAAAATAACGGTTACCACCAATTGAAGTAGTATGCATTGCCCCACAAAGATCGGTGTGCACAAGCTCAAGTGGCTTTGACGCTCTCCATGCCTTCCCACTAGGAAAAGAATTCCTACTATGCTTCCCCAAGACACATCCTTCACATACTGTATCTTGAAGTTGAATTGTATGTAAGCCCTCCACAAGATTCTTCTTGCCCATAAGAGATAGAGTTTTAAAACTCAAGTGACCATATCGATAATGCCATAGCCAAGACTTGTCTTGAATAGTATAGAAACAAGAATTAATGTTACTTTGGAAAGATAAAGGAAACATTTTGCTTTTGGTCATTCCCACCTTTCCAATAATAACACCATTCTTATCTTTGATCTCACACAAAGCTCCCTTGAAATTTACTTCATACCCCTTCAAAAGAAGTTGCCCAACACTTAAGAGATTGTGTTTAAGGCCTGGAACATAAAATATATTTGAGAGCCGCTTTACTCCTCGCTTGGTTTGGACAAGAATATCACCCCTTCCTTTGACTCGAAGCTTGTTGTCATCTCCGGTTCTAACTTCACTTTGAAATGTCTCATTTATCTCCACAAAGGCCTTCTTGTTCCCGCTCATGTGGTTGCTACAACCACTATCCACGAACCACACATCTTCTAAGGAAGCTCCATGAACATTGCATGTAAGGAAAAGATTGTCTTCTTCCTACTCATGCATAAAATTGGATTCTTTGTTGTCCTCTGATGCAAATTTAACTAACCTAAATAAATAGGTTAATTTAACCTAATTTTAATAACTGCAAGTGCACAGTGTCTAACTGGTAGACAATGGCAAGTACAGGTCGATCCCACAAGGACTGTGGTTGCAATAAAATTTCAGAGTTTATTTAAATTAATTTAAATTGGGTTGCAGCAATTAAAATATCTAAACTAAAAATCAAATTAAAAACAAAATAAAAAGTTTTAAAGAATATGAGAAGGGAAACCAAGGCATTGAATCCACCATATGTTCTTTGAGATTTGTGTAATCAAAAATATTGTTTTCAAGATTTAACATGATTAACCTAAAGATTAATCTAAGTTCGCAATTGATTTTAGCAAAGGTATAAATCCCTAGCATTGCGTGTCTTCTTACGGCACACACAATCACAGGTTTATTTTAATTAATCCTAAATCCCTAGCATTGCGTGTCTTCTTACAGCACACACAATCACAGATTCAGATTAATTGATTAAATCAGGCTTTAATTTCAACAAAGGGTATTTCTAACTACCGACTAGTCTAGATAATTAATCAGGATATAATCGGTGAAAGCAAATTATTGAAAATCATAAATCAAATGTATTTAACGCTCAAGCATAAAGAAAACAATAAATTTAAATACAACAAACTCTAGGAAACCCTATGGTTTCATCGTAGCCTTGGCGAAGGGTTTAGCTCTCCATGGTAGTAGTGGTCACAACATCAATGGAGGTGAAAGTCATCTCTGCACGGACGCAAATCCCGAGAAAGGGACTACACAAGCTCTGTGGTGGTATAGAGCAGAACCGGGGGTGCAATTTGAAAAACAGTTTTCTCCCTCCCGAATTCCGCACAGGTTTGTGTCTTCATTCCCAGTGCGACAGCGCCTGCTCCGTAGCTGTTCTTCCCTCCTCGCGAGCTCCTCGCCCTCCCAAACTTGCCCCGGTACCTGCAAGAACAGAGAGAGAGTAGAGAAAAATGAGATAACACAAAGAAAACGAAGGATGATGCGAAACAGGGAACGCCTCTGTCGCGAGCTCTGTTTTGCGGCGACGGTGGTTGCATGGTCTAACTCTAACGGTGGTCGTGAGAGAGAGAAAGAAACAGTGAGAAAGAGCGAGGTAAACAGGAAGGAGGCCGAGAAAGGGGAGAAACAGGGGTGGCGGCTGCGAGGGTGGAGAAACAGGGTCTGTTCCTGTTGCGCGGTGGTGGTGGTGATGGCGAGGATCGGTGGCTGAGAGAGAGAGAGATGGTGGTTGCGGCTGTGTTCTGGACAGAGAGGGTGGTGGTCTGTTTCGGTGGCGATGTGAGGTTTTTAACGTAAAACAGGGTTGTCACGCCCTTGTTTCACAGTGGTTAGTGACGGTGGTGGTGGTGGCTGTGTGGCGTGATGACGTGAAACAAGGTTGTCACGCCCCTGTTTCAGTGGGATGAAGGAAGAGGTTTGGCTGGGAGAACGAGAGAGATATGACGAGATGAAGGGTGATGGCGGGATTATCGCACTGCTGGCTCTCTTATCGAGCTAGGATTGCCGGAAGGGTGGATTCGTGTGGTAGCTGGAAAAGAGAGGAGGGGAGAAGGGATGTGGAAGAAGAGAGGATAAGCTTTCTCTAAGATGGGGGGAGCTAAATAGGGTTCTCCTATTATCTTGGGCTTGGATTTTTAGGTTAGCATTTTGGGTTTGGGCTTAGGTTAAATTAGGTAGACCTAGGTTTATTAGGGTTAGGTTTAGATATGTCTCCCTTTACTTTGTACCACCGCTAGAATCGACCAATTGTCATTCCTTAAATTGTCGCCTTAATACGATTTCATCGTTTAAGCTCAAATTCCTACAAAGACATGAAAACGAAATAATTATTATAAAATATAATAATCGAAACACTAACATATATAAATTAAGAAATTATTATGTAATAATTATGTGAATATCATCCTCCTCCATCTTCTTTCTACAATATTTCTTGACATGGCCATACATATGACAACGATGACATTGAATATTTGATAAGGAAGATCTCCCTCTTCCACGATAAGATGAAGACTCACCATCATGAGATTTCTCTTGTCCACCATAGCCTCTTCCTTTACCACGAGAAGTGGCTCTTCCACGACCTCTTCCTCTCGAGCCATCTTTAGAGGAATCTCTAAAAGAGACTTGCGTTTGAAAGGCTTGTTCATTATAACTAGAATCATATAGCTTCATTCTTAGTTCATGGGATTGTAGTGATCCCAATAAACTCTCCACCAACAAAGAAGATAAATCCTTGGATTCTTCAATAGCAACAACACTAGACTCAAATTTTCGAGTCAAACTCTGAAGGATCTTTTCGACAATTCTTTGGTCTTCTAGATTCTCACCATTCAATCTCAATTGGTTGACACTTGAGATAACCCGATTGAAGTATTCTTCAATAGTCTCAGACTCCTTCATTCTTAGTGTATCAAACTCCCCTCGAAGAGTTTGTAGACGCACCATCTTGACTTTGTCATCTCCTTTGTATGAAGAATAAAGAATATCCCAAGCTTGTTTAGCCGTTGTGGCTACTGAAATTCTGTCCAGAATAGCTTCATCTACTGTTTGCATAATGAAATACTTGGCTTTGTAGTCTTTCTTGCGGTTAGACTTCAACTCGGCCAAGTCTTGTGCATTTGTTTCATCTTCGAACTCTTGGAAACCAATCTCTACGATCTCCAATAGGTCTTGTGAACCAAATATGGCCATCATCTTCATTCTCCAATGATTGTAGGTTTTACCGGTAAGAAAAGGAAGTGGAGGTTGGACGGAGTTGTTGTTGTTGAACGCCATGGTTCTCTCGACTAGGCTCTGATACCAATTTGTTGGGATTTAACCAACTATGTGAATGAAAAAAAATAAGGAAAACAAGAGAGAATGTAATATCTTGATAAAACTAGAACTCTGATGTGTAGAAAACTCACTTTATTCACCTTTTCTTGAAACCAAATGATACATGGGTTTAAATAGGACTCACATGACTACTGAAAATACAAAGAGACTCTTAGATAAACCAAAAAACACTTAGTAATACTAAAAGACACACTAGAACACCAAAAGACACATCTCTTCTAGAACTAGTCTAGATTAATCTGTAACACTTCTATCAGTTTGGTTTTTTTTTTAATGCATTTGAGAATTTTAAAATGATGTTGGCAGTATGCTGGAATGGGATATGACTTCAAGAATGACTTCTTGGTCTAATTTGGTGAGCTGTTTTAATCAAATATACTAATTAATTGAGAAAAACAAGCGTAATTAATTGTACACATTGTCACTTGGCAACTTTATATCAAGGATGCTTACACTGCAAGTAATCAGTACCAACAACTCTTAATTTGTATCTCACTCAAATAAATCAAGTGGCAATATTATAAAGTTCATGTTGCTACTTAGTCCATGTAATGAAACAAATAAATAAAAGAGTCTACCTAATTAACCTTCATTATTGCAGGTGGGAAAAGGAATACAGCTTTAATCAAATATAATTAAGAATGACTTCAAGGTCTGGTTTAGTTAGCCCATTCTAATCAAATACACTAATCAAGAGAAGACTTCATAATATTGTTTGGTTAGTAGTCGATTTTAGTCAAATATGTACTGATTAATTAAGTAATAGTTATATGCATTCTGACATTATCAACTCTGATATAATGAACAAAGAGATTTAGATGAATACTTGTATCTTTTCCATATTAAAGATATGTGTTTGGGACTAAGGCCATCAGAAACATGCTTGCTAAATGAGTTGGATAGACCGATGTGAGGATCACATTATTTACAAGGGACTCATTATATATCTGTATTTATGTAGTCATTTTGATCATCAAAATGAACTACAAGAAACAGTCATTGAACCCCGATCTCTGATCCTAGAAAGTATAACCTTGTTGATGCTGAGAAGGTGACCTTCTCTTTTTCCACCTTAATCTGCCAATATCATTAAAGCATAATACCTTCTATATTTACCAAAAGACGTTGGAAAATCAAAATTAAATGTGGCATCCTTTAATTCTTTATAGAAAAATAAAGACTTTTCTGCGAAAAGGAAGTGGCAAGAAGATCCTTATGGGGAACTTCATGGATATCGGTCACAAGGCAACTATACTGCGAGGAAAAGAGAATTTAGACATTTACACACAATGCATAGTAGTGGAGTGTCCAAATTTCAGACATTAGAACGTCAACAGAGGATTACTAATACTGCAAAAAGCATCTCACTGTACCATAAAACCACAATAAATATGTATAGAAAACAAATCTTTTGACAACACCTTCTAATAAGCCTTCCAGTTAAGTTAAACCATTACAAAGAAGTACCAAATTTTTTGTTCCTCTCAGCTTAAATTTAGTGTTCATGAAGGCATTGGGACAAGTTGTGATTTTCTCAAACGTATCCGAAAGTTGGGATGGTACTGTTGTAATTTTTTGTTCCTCTATCAGTTTGGTTTTTTTTTAATTCAACTGAGAATTTCAAAATGATGTTGGCAGCATGCTGGATTTTCTCTATCAGTTTTCAAAATTTTTTTATGTGGTGTGTGTTGTTGCTCAACTCTGATTCCAACATGTCCATTGCAAATTTGAAGTTTCTCAAGCAATGGAAAAAAAAAACTGCTTAAAAGTGGAAGGTAAAAGAGATTGATTATAAGGGAATCACTTCTACCCTCCATGTAGCTAGAGATTATTTGTCATTTTACGGCAATAGCCGCGTGCAGATAGAGATCATTTTACACAACACTTGCACTAAAAAAGTGTCTCATTTCTAAAATTCTTCAACGTCTTCGATCAATATCTTTCAAACGTCATACAAGACTTGGGCATCAACCTAAACTACCTAAGAAGCACCTAAACCTTTGTTTCCTTAAAATTACTAAATAAAATACCTTATGAATAGACATTTATTCAAACATATCTCGATCAATAGAATAACATTTTCTAGGGTTTACTGAACCACTATACCCATCTACCAAATTGAATCTAAATGCCATAAAATCCCAAGAAACACAAGATACAATCTCAAACTTTCAAACCAAAAGATAAACAAACAAAACCCATTTCATAAATGTTCACTCAAACATACATTAATTTGCGAAAACAAAAGGTGGGTTCAAAAGCTTACCATCCAGAAGAAAGAATGGAATAAGGAACGCCAAACAGATTCAATTAATTGAGAAATGCAGGCGCAATTAATTGTTTATTTGACTACATCATCGTCACTTGGCAACTTCATATCATCGATGCTTACACTGCAAGTAATCAGTAGCAACAACTCTTAAATTGAATCTCACAACTCTTAAAATGAAAGAATAGAGCGAAGAAACCATCGGCATCACCAATCAGTCTCAAATTCTACAAATGAAGAAAGGAACACACACATTCATATCATATTGTCCTCTAAAGTCTAAACCACTAAATAAGCAATACACAAGCAACTCAAGTGAAGTGGTGGAATGTGAACAAATGAGAGAGATGAAGCATTAACAACCCCGTTGGGTAAAAGTAAGTTATCATCCAGTGGTAGGAGAGTAACCGTCAACTTGATCCCAGGATTTGCGCTAGGCCGACTGTTCAGATACTCCTCAAAATAGGTCTTTTTTACTCTTGCTAATGTCAAATCCGTAACCTCAAAATAACAAAATCAGCATATTGGAAACAAGTGCTCACTTATGAATCAAATGACCAACTGCACTGACCATCTGTTTCATTGTTGATGTGAATTGACCACCTGATTGCAGTTTCAGCTTTGTCATGAAACTCCTCTCATTATCATCATTCTCACTCGTGTCAATTAGAAGTACGTCTCAACCCGAGACAGCCGCTTGAGAGAGGAAGACAGCCAGAGAGGGACGCTCGCTCTGAGAGAGAGAGGAAGACAGCCGCCGCCTGAGAGAGAGGGACGCCCTGAGGAAAAGCTCTGCCGCCGTCACTGCCTGGCCGTCACTCTGCCGCCGCCACTGCCTTTGCTTGGTGTTGTAGGTCTGGCTAGGGCAGGGTACACCACGGCTCCTCTAGCCGTCAACACTTCCTCTCCCCCAATAAGGAGTAAGGAACCTGCGAAAGAGGCTTCTAAGCCTTCTTTCGCCCAAATACTTGGAAAAATACTGATTGATGAGGTTAAAGAAACAAATGTCGAGGGAACTAGATTTCGGAAAGAAGGAGAGTTAGCCATTGGGCTTACGGCATCTGATGAAAAGAGTGGGGAAACTTTCATGGAAAAACATGTGATAGTCTTAAAGTTCTCTAGCTACAGACCAACATTGGAAGATATTCGAGATTCGATACATCGAACCTGGGGGATTCTAGGCGATTTCTCGCTAGGTTTGCTAGATCAACGTCATGTTCTTGTTCGGCTTCAATCTGAGGCGGAAGCAAAGAAAGTCTTGGCAAGGGACTCGTTCTTGATTCGGGGAGTTCGATTCAAAGCTTTCCGCTGGCATGATGGTTTCAGTCTGAAAGCAGACCCGATATCGGTTCCACTATGGGTAGAGTTGCCTAACTTGCCTTTGCATTTATTTCATCCCCCTATTTTGAAAGCAATTGTGAACTCTTTTGGTGTCTTTCTGCGCATGGATGATCATACTCGATGTCTTTCACGCCCGAGTTATGCCCGTGTTTGCGTGGAGATGACTTTGGCAGAAAAGTTACCGAGTAGAATTTGGATAGATAGATCTAACAATAGGGGCTTTTGGCAAATGATTGAATATCCGGGTTTCAAATATTGTGATTATTGTTCATTGCTAGGACATCAGGAGGATTATTGCAGAAAAAAGTTAGGTCATAAGGGCAATGTGAGAACACCCAACTTGGTGAAAAAAGAGAAGACTGAGAAACAAAAGGTGGAAGCCAAAGTCCTCAAGCAACAATATGTCCCAGTGGTTAAAAAAAATAAAATTTCAACGCCAGAAGCTGGCACTAGTGGTGTAAAGAATGATCAGGGTGAAGAAATCCAGGAGGACGTTGGTGCTGAGAGGCCGATAGTCAAAGATTCGGGGAATGTCATGTTGTCAAACAAATTCGAGTCACTTACGGAGACCATAGTTGAAGATGAGAGTAATCTAATGAATCGTCAATTGCCTTGTAAGGCGAAGGATCCAGTCAGTGACATGGTAGAGCCAGAAACAATGGAGGAAGGACTTCTTGAAGCGGGGTACACAGCGATTGAGATTGCAAAAGCGATTCAAAAACAAGGAGAGACAATTTCAGGGTTTGCTTCGTCTCAGCCAGAGCGTGTTCTGCCAATAACAGAGTTTGCTTCGTCAGAGCAAGTCGCGTCACCAATAGTTGGTTTGGTGAACAGAACATCAAATGCTATAGATGATGATCCAAATAAGTTGATCCCTAGGAAAAATGCGAATGATGACGAAGCTTTCATGCAAGAATGTGATAATGCTTCAGGTAGCAGCTCAAGGCCGCAGCAGAGAGCGTACGAGTATGTTCACCAATTGGAACCAGGGAGGGCGCAGGGGGTTTCGACCAAGGCTGTAGGCGGGGATGTCGGGATCTCTAGCCCAGGGAAAAAGACAAGCAGTGGGAATGCTTATCTACAGATAAATGCAATGATTCCAGGCAGCAACTCCGGGCCAACAAAAGAGGACGCAGTAGCTGAGGATGATCATGTTGACAGTGGGTTTGTCTATGGCTCTGGCAGTGGAGCTCACGTTGGTGCTCAGACTCGTGTTCAGAGTGGTGACAAGGTGCATGACCGGAAGGTAGGGTTTCCAGCAGATGCGGGTATTGGACAAGATGACGAAACTTTAGTGGATGCAATAGTACTTGAAGCATCGAATATAAAACATATTAACTATTTGGTTCGTAACGCTAACAGCGAAACCGAAATGGAGACCGATACCGACATTTCGGATACAATCAGTTCAGAAGAAGAAGATTTGGATGAATACACCATTAGGTCAAGAGTAGTGTCAGGTTTAAAGACAGACCAAATTCGTATATCGAAAAGATTTCATGCGACGGACTTCAGAGACATCAAGGTATATCCTCGTCGATCATCTAGAATGAAGAAAAGTAACAGCAAGTATAGACATTGATCTAGGGGTTTGGTCACTATTTATTTTGGGTTTGCTATGATGTAAGTCCTCTGATTCTTTTTATCGGGTAATCGTCATGTACTCCCGACTGATGTAAAAGATTTTTTCAAGTAATAAAAAGCCTAGTATTCTTATTAAAAAAAAAAAAAAAAAAAAAAAAAAAAAATTAGAAGTACGTTTTTAGGATCATCCTTTGCTGGGACTCACAACCTGCTCTTATCACTGATATTGTCCCTGTGAAACCTATGCAGTTAAAACGAATAACGTAATATAATGAAATATTTTATTAAATATATTTTTAATACATTCACAAAGTATTGATATATTATAGAAACAAAATAGTAAATCGAGTTTATAACATTAATAAAATACAATTGAGATTTCCGTAAGCTTTCCAAAAACATGTTGGAGAGTATAAAAACAAGAAGAATGCCTAAAGACAACAATCCCAAAAGATTATATTAATTGGTTCTTGTATTTAAACTTCTAATAAATGGTACAATTTCTCTAAACCAAAATCCTGTAATGTGAATGGAAATGTACAAAACACAAATCAGAGAAAACAAAAAGTAAATAAACCTAAACACCAATTTCCGACATGCTCAAAGGCCAAACAGTTGAGTAAGAACAAACATAACGCTCACTCGAGAAACCACATAATAAAAACATTTGAGAAATTACAAAATATCATTGCAAATATTTCATAAAAAGAAGCTTATATTGACATTACCATCAGGCTCTGTGGTAAAGGACATCTCAGATGAGAAGAACACACCAATTTGAGTTTTACAGTTCATCAGATAATTGTCTCCACATGTTCTCCCTCCTTTAGCCATCATACTTGGCATGTTGCAAAATGATCCTCTTTGTAAGCTTGTGCCTGTGACAATGGTCAAAACACCTAGTTGTAGGAGAGTTATAACTACCATAGCTTTAAGGATCATTTTGTTACAAAACAAGTATGCATTTAGCACAAGGATTTATAACTGAGTTATGGCAGACCAGAAAATGTGGTGCAATGAAAATTGCATCAAAGAAGCTAATGAAATAATGGCAGATGGATAATACTATCCATCTCCTCGGGGGCTGGGCTTAATGGTTAATGATAGATTTGGATGTGGTTTGCAAACAAAATTTATAATGAATGTTTTAGGATTCCTTATTAAGCACACAACGGATTCATTGGATATCTATTTTTATTCAACCCAACCATGAAATAAATACCTCACAATTACATGCACGCTCCATTCAAACTCCTATTCTTTTTTGTTAGCACCAAAAAGAAAACTGCAACACTTTAAACGAACATATGAAACACCAAACTTTGAAATTATTTTCTTTATTTCAGAGACAAGCTTATCAAGAGAATGCATACAACCAATCAAGCAAATTCGCATTTTTTTTGTATGCCTAGTAGAATACAAACAGAGGGGAAACTATTCACTTTTATTTTCAGATTAATTTGTGGGTTAAATTCAGATCTAGAGATCAGGCTCAACACTGAAGAAATCATAAATAAAAGAAATCAAAATATTAATTAAGAAAAAATCAAAGTGGGAAAGGGAGTATAAGTGAAAACAAAAACACTAGCCATCTGTGGTTTGAGTGAGGGGTTCAGCTTCAAGATCAGGTTCCACTAGCCATTCATTATCACTATCCACCACATATGAATCCATTGGAAATGCTTCAGATTCATGAGCTTGGCTTTGACTCTCCATCATCAACTTTTTAGCTCTCAACCTTTTATTGTACATAATATATACCAAGGCATTGAGCCTTATTGCAGTCAATCTATTTCTTTTCTTCATATGCACCTACCAAACATGTAACAACCTATAAGTTGAAATGCAAATTATTAACTCAATAACCATTGCAAGTAATTATTACATACATAGTTAAAGGTTGACCAATTCCGCTCGCATACCGATGATGAACAAGTAAGGCTTAACACTCTAATGGCGAAGTGCGTCAACTCAGGTGTGCTATCTCCATAAGCTATCCACCAACTAGCTGTAAATATAACGTTTAAAAGAAACATATTTCGTGAGCAAAAAAAAAAAAAAAAAAAAATTCAAAATCAAAATATAACATGAATACAAGTTTACCAGGATTACGCTTGTGTCTTGTCGAGTCTGCTTCCTTTCTACCAAATAATCCCTCTTTGTCTATAAATTTATCTATTTGCAAATGCACATCCTCCTTATCTGTATCACTTGGAAGCAACCTATCAATGCAATTAAAAAGTCCTTGTTTGATCTCAAAATGGGTGGGGAAACGGTGATTAAGCTGAATTTGCGGGTTGAGAAAATAAGCTGCAGCATGGAGGTCCTAGTGTAGGTGGGTATCCCACCTCTTATCAACGATATCCCATATTTCCTTGTACTTGGCCAACTCATTGCCAAAATTCTTTGCAATCTCCTCTTTTGTTTTATCCATTGCATCATACAAGAAACCCATAGCAGGAGTTTTCTTTGAATCGATTATCTTCCAGACATGAAATAAAGGCTTTGTAGCCTTCAAGGAGTAGGTAACACTCGGCCAAAAATTGTTATCTCTCAATACAATTTTTCTCATGGCCTTTCCTTCAGCTTGCCTAGCATATTGACTCCTTGCCCACTTACTAGATGCAAGCATTTGCTCTAACTTTTGTCTATGTTTCTTAAAACTTTCAAGAGTCAAATATCCTGTGCCAAACCTACATTTAAAAGTCATAAATGAACATATAAGTATTAAAAAAACCTTAAAATAACATAATATACAAAAATATATATTAGTATTACTAATTTACCTCGTAGGTGTCGAGCGAATCAAATCTCTCCATGTGTAACTCTTCATCAAAGCAAGTACCCAACAATGGTTGTATATGTAATTGCTAACTCTCTTAGCATTGTTATAGGCATTGGCAAGTTTAGGCAAGCTAAATAAGTCCTCAAACATCAAATCTATGCAATGTGCTGCACATGGTGTCCAATACAAATGTTTCATCTTCTCCATTAACTTATTTCCAGCAACTTTGTAATTTGCTGCATTATCAGTAATGACTTGTACCACATTTTCCTCTCCCACCTCCTCAACAACATCATCAAGAAGCTCAAACAACATATTTGAATCCCTTACAATATCTGAGACATCGACACTCTTAAGGAACACAATTCCTTTAGGATTATCCACGAGAAAATTAATGAGTTGGCGACCACTCATATCTTTCCAACCATCAAAGATGATTGTAACTCCCGTGAGAGGCCATGTTTTTTTCAGATCTTTGACTATCACATTGGTTGCCTCCACTTCTTCCTTGAGGATCCAAGTCCTTAGTTCATGTGCCGATGGTGGTTTCACACAATGTCCATTGTTATGAGCTGCATATTTTGAAACTGATAGAAACATATTTGCGAAAAAATGACTACTTGCAACATTGAATGGAATTCCATATTCAAAAAAGAAACGTTCAATGACTAAACAAACCTGGTTTCTATGTTCTTTTGCATTGGTTGATTGTGGTCTCACTTCTTGTATAGGTCTACTTCGATCCATCGGCTCCCTCACTATGCCACCAAAGTATGGGTTGGATGCACGATCACTACTAGGACCGGTGGCGCTAGGAACAGTAGTTACTTCTTGATTCATGTTTCCTTGATAGTATGAACTCTTGTTAATTAGGAACTTGGTGTTTTGTCTTTTAATTTCTTTTTGTCTTTCACCAACCTCAGGTGAAGTCTTCACTTCTCGGTAGATTTCATCGTGTACACTAGGAAGTCGTGCATCCTTATGCATATTTGTTAGATGATTCTTCAATCTATGCATTCCCCCCTTGAGCACTTGATTACAATATACTTGCATTGCACGTAGGTAATCCCTTCCCCAGGGCCTTGGACCTTGACACCATGCTTCAAATACAAACATGAAAATAAATAAAATGTCAAAACGTAACAAATAAATGAGTTAAGTATTAAGAAAAACAAATTTGAATAAACTAAAGCCTAATTGAATCTATATATTCATGAAGACTTGCAATCTTATTTAACCCTTATTTTATTTTTATGTATCATGTATGTTTTATTTTGTTCAACGAGTGAAAACAGCATGATATAAAAAATTTTTAATTTCTTTTGCAGTGAAAAGGAAATGAAGAGTAGAGATTGAAGCTACCTGATCGCCAATAACAGTAGCAAGCAAACAATAGTTCCGTCCAACAACGAAACACCTTGACCCTCCTTCATTCTTCTGTCGACATAGTAAGCAAACAGCAATCGAGCAAAAACATTAAGTACAATACCCTTCTTCTTCTACCACGACAACAACGACAATCGAAACAGATCTTCTGTCGATAGTAGACACAATCGCATGAAATTCTGTCGACAGTCAATCAAAACAATGTTTTAGTTGCCTTCTTCTTTCTTTCTTTCTTTCTTTCTTTCTTCTTCTTTCTTCTCCGTCACGGCTGCACGAAAGATCTGTTTCAGATCCAATTAGGTTTTTCGGGTTGGTTCCGGCTGTCAGATCTTTTTCAATATTAGAAATCATGGCGCCCATTGACTTGTACGAATCAAACCGAGTCGACTCGTACGTACTATTAATTAAACGCCTCTAACGGATAGGCACTGGCCGCTTCGAGTCAAGTCATACGCCATGATCGCTTTCTAAAACACTGGTTATCAATACCTTATGATCACTACACCAAAAACCCCATTAGCAACGGTTCTATACCGTGGGCGTAAGCCATTGCCACGGCTAAGAGCCGTGGACTACAGGGGCGTCGCGAAATCTTTTGTAACGGCTATAAACCGTTGCTAAATTTTTGCAACGGTTTTATATTCAGGACGGTTGATGCTTTAGCCACGGTTAAAAACCGTTGCTAAAAGTTTAGCAACGGTTTTAAGCCGTGGCAAGTTTAGCAACGGCTTAAAACCGTTGCTAAACTTTTAGCCACGGTTTTAAGCCGTGAATAGTAATTTATTTTTTTTTTTTTTTTTTTTTTTTTTTTTGCTATCAAATGACTTTTAATTGCATCTTATGGGTAAGTATAATTCAGCACGAATGCCGAACTCAAAATCGCAACCACCATGACTATTGCTGAATGAACAACACTTGCGACGCAAAAGAAGGCTGCGAAATGGTAATAGGAATAGAATTACTGAATCAATAGTCTATTTCATTACAATAAATTATGTTACAATTTGATGTATTGGAGATTCAAGAACAGATTACAATGAATAGCTGAACATTAACGAATGAGAATATCTGCGTAAACACCTTGCGAACTAAGAATGGGGTAATTGGGAAAGAAACTGGGATATGCACCACTCCACATGGGAGGGTGCTCAGATGCCACTGGAAGTTCCTAGCAAGCTCCAAACTTTTGCAAAACTCATAGAATTCAGCAAGGTTCTCAGCCTGTTGAGACCAAAAACACACACACCAAAAAAAAAACGAGAATAAGCCTGTTAAGAAAGGTCAATAGGCCTCATTTCAAGCAATTAGGATAAGGCATTTCTTTATTGAGAATTCAGATAATTTTCAATACCTTTTGTAGATCAAACTATCCTTAGCGGCATGGAACCCTGACATAAACCATCCTCCTTAGCAAACAGAGGAACTATGTGCCTTGTAGTCTGCAAGGGGACAGGAGAAAAAGTGAATTAAAAAGGTCATAAACCAAAAACATTACATGCATGAAATTAAATAACCATCATATCTCGGTGGATAATGTTTGCAGCCTCTAAAAGCATCCATAAGAGAATCCAGTGCATCTATTTTTTTTTAAATTTCGCGGTTTTATGCTTAACATACACAAAGGAAGATGCTGGACACATTATGGTCTCTCACTCTAATCTTCAAGGCTCATTTAACTACTTTCCTGCTCACCTCGTCTGACCTTGCATCAAAGCCTCACAGGTGAAATATAGGCTTGAAAAAGCTTCCTATCTAGTATCAAATTGTTGCTTTTCTGATCTCATATAGATGTTCTACAAAAATATATCTGTGATCACACTTCTCTCGAGCAAAAACGGTTCTAACTCACTATTTCTTACACCTTTTGGGGACTACAGTTTGAAATTTAAAAAAAAAGGGAAACCAAGCTATAGTTTAATTGATTTTGGCTAGGTCATGTTCAGCACCTGGTAAAATGGCCTTCAGTTAAAAAGTTGTAAAACTTATTAAGGATGAAAACGTTTTGCTTGTTCCACAACATGAACTTGGGAAGAGTAGCAAAGTCCTACAGCTAATCAAACAGTGAACAAATTCCTTTAATTGCAAAGTTTCATGTGTCCACCACCTTGAAACTGGTCTATGTAGTGGTAAAAGTGACCATCCTCAAAAGCTTAGCAGTAAAATAAATTGGATTGTAGAGCTTGCATAGTTATTTTCTTTTTGTAGTGTTTTACCAATTACATGCAACCTACAGGGGCATTACCTGATATAATCTCATCCACATAGTCAAAGTCAACTTTTCCATGAGCCATTGCACCAACCTGAATTCATACTTTTAGTTATCAGGCATGTGTTTAGTGAAACATAAACATTAATTATGCAAATCAAAGAGAATACATGGGTTTGAAAAAGCATAACATGTACCACAAAAACTAAGTTGACGTCATTGTTGATGGCACCAACATACTCCTTCAAGGGAACCAATTTTTGTGAACTGAAGGACAGGCCTGAAGAGCTCAAAATCATTAATATGAAAGATAAGATACCAAAACAAATGTAATACATTTGCATAAACCAAAACACACCTATTTTAAGAGAGTTGACAGGTAAATGCTGAGTTACAGGGTTCTTAACTAAACGTAAAAGCTTCTTTTGTGGTGTAGTTGTTACTATATATTTTGTAGATAACCTAACTATATATATAACTGTTTTGGCATCACCAAGTCAAAAAAAATGCTTTATGTTCCATGTAATAAAAGGGCTTTTAGATATATATGAAAATATTGATTTGTTACCGAGAAATATATACTTACTACTTATCTCATTGTCTTCTTCTTCTTTTGGGGTTTTTTATCAGGTGGTCTCAAATAGCAACTCATCTTCCAGGAAGAACTGATAATGAGATCAAGAACTATTGGAACACACACTTAAGGAAAAAGTTACTGCAAAAGGGTATTGATCCAATAACCCACAGGCCTAGAACTGATCTCAACTTCCTTGCAAACTTACCGCAATTACTAGCCATGGCCAACTCAAGCAATTCGATGAACCCTTGGGACAATGCCCTCAGAATACAAGCTGATGCTGCTGCACAACTAGCAAAACTTCAACTACTACACAATATACTTCAAGTCATGGGTACTAGTTCAACTCCAAATGTGGAGTTGCTTAACCCTTTCATGGGATCAGCTCAAGTTCCAAACAATCTTCTCTTTAATGAATACTTGAGGTCAAATTCGAGTTCCCAATTCACTGAAGTTGCTAATGTTCAACTAGGCCATGGTCCTGAGCCTAATCAGGGTCCAAGTTCAAATGTGTCCAATCCAGGACCTGTGCAACCAAACCATGATTTTCAAGCCATTTCAGATACTCGTTTTGGTGATCTACCTAGTTCAAATGTGCCCATCAATGACATGGACAACTTCTTAAGCAGCCCATACATATTTTCGAATGCAAATAACAATTTTTATTTTTATTTTCCCTAAAATTATTGCTAATGATGTTCTTGTTTTCATGTTTTGCAGCCAAACATCTTGGCCAATCTCGCAATAACAACAAAATTTCAGCATTATACGACAAGCAAGGATTAAGGGGGAGTAACATGAATTAATGAAATATATTAACCAAAATAGTTTTATAAATATGGTGTTTATTTTTGTTATTCTCATGTTAATATCTTCCTTTTTGGATGAAAAGTCAGATTATTTGTTACTAGTAGGTGAGAATATTTCCTTTACAAACAAGCAATTGACTGTTTGTAAGGAGCTATTACCAAACTAAAACTAATAACACTAGTCATACCTTAGAACATGATATTGATGCCTAACAACGAAAATAATGCATAAACAATGGTCATAACAACGAATTAATGCCTCCAAGCTGGAATGAATAAGAAAAGGTTCCATTATAGCAGGGCAAAGATGTGAAACAAAGAAAATAATCTAGGAAAAAAAATCCTTTCTAGTAGAGTTTTACCTTGGAATTTATCTTCAGAAGTACATTTGTGAGGTACTGGTCGTTGATTTTTGTTGGAGAAATGCATTGTGTGACAATTCCCATTTCATGAAGATTCTTCTTCTTCCAAGGACCTTCAGAGTGAGAAAGCATAAACACTTTGCAACAAATAATAATAATAATAACAGTAATAATAGTAATATAAAAATTATTAAATGAAATATCATACCATAAATATCACAGTTTTTCTTTTCTGGCAACAATGAAGTCCAAACCCGAGAAGATTATAGTGGCATAAGGATACATACCTCTATAGGATCCAACTGTAGTATGCTTTCCAACAGTGGACATGCCATAAGTGTTTCATCAGCACACCATATTGATTTTGGTTGTAGCAAAGAACTATATACATCCGGCAAGACCAAGCAAATCAACTGCCATCGATAATAGTGTTATTAGAATTGTATTGGAGGTATAATATGTTTGACTATGTATTGTAAATATACCCTTTGAAGCACTTCAATACTAAACAAAATTCTCAATAAACTCTTTTAGTCAATACATAATCAACTTCAAATTGGGCTTTCTTTATGTTTTAAATTTTTCATGAGGTTTGTTTATCTAATACCGGGAACAAACCTCCCAGAACCATTTTCCCTTCTTCAAAAATAAGTTCGTTTAAAAGGTTCATTTTAAAAAAAATATGTATATACCGAGGCTCTTCCCACATTATCGCTTGCCCCCATGAATTGCACAAAAGATGGCATGATATATGTATTATGATATTTGACATAATTGAGGGGTGAATATGAATGTCAATACTTCATTTAACTTATGTTATGAGATGTGATAAATATCTTTTAACTCGTTTAAATGATTAAGGACTACATATGGCCTTTCGTTATGGTGATATGCTATAAGAAATGTTCTAAAAGTGTAATCCATGTTAAAATGGAATGGAAATGAAAATACAACTTTATAAAATGAAAAGAATGATGCTCACTGTAGCTAAAGTAATCATACTGCTTCAACTGAAGCTCTTGACGATTGTCTTCCTCTACATTGAATGATCCACCCACTTCAGCCTGCAAATAGCATTTTCAATCATTAAAATTCCAATACACCTAAAATTTCAACACAAACCCTTCAAACAGGGAAGAAAAAAAAACTTACCTCTCCTTCAAATATGAAATAGATTCCATCTCCCTTATCCCCTTCGCGAACAACATAGTCCCTGGGGTCTACAATACATCACAAACATATAATCTCAATCACCAATTTCAAATCCTTACGAGCAATCAACAAACAAATTGTGCATTCTGACTTACTGTAATGTTTGATTTGAACAACTTCCGCAATTTTCTTGATTGATGAACTCAGAAGCCTCTGGAGTAGAGGAACATGACCAAGAAACCCGACCACTTGTCATCCATGCAAAACCAATCAGAAAACGAGATTGTTTTCAATAAATCAAACAAAGCTATTTAAAGAATCATAAAATGATAAATTAGGGTTTTAAGAATCACCTGATTCGATATCCATTTCAAAGGTTTAACAAAAGCTAGGTCTTTCTTTCGTTCTCGAAGCCCTCTCTCCCGCGATTGTGGAATTGATGTAATGTACGAAAGCAAGAACAGCAACGAGAGGGGATTCGGGGGAAATTGATCCATTCGGAGAAATTTTCTTCTTCTCCTCTTCAGAAATCGAGCTGGAGAAATGAAGAAAGTGAGTTCTAGGGTTTGCTTTGCTGAAAGAAGAAAAAAATCAGAAGAAGAGATTAACAAAGAGATCTAAAGAATAAGGAGATCTAAAGAAGAAGAAGGAGATCTTACCTTCTCTTCTTCTTCTTCTTCTTCTTCTTCTTCTTCTTCTTCTTCTTCTTCTTCTTCTTTCGTCCTTCTTCTTCCCTGCTTCAAGAGTCTATTTCGTCCATGCTTCTTCTTCTATCGTCCTTCCCTGTTTCGTCCTTCTTCTTCTCTTCCCTGTTTCGTCCTTCTTCTTCTTCCCTGCTTCTCCTTCGAGCGGGAGATGGAGAAGCAAAGGGTTGAGAAAAGGGGGTGGAGAAGCAAAGGGTTGAGAAAAGGGGGAGATGGAGCGGGAACGCGCGGGAAGGAAAAAAATTTCGCAAAATTTCAGCCGCCTGAAATCGACCTAATTCTCCACACCTTCACGTGCAACGCACGTGCACGTTTGCAACGGTTTTAAGCCGTGGGTCACTATAGCCACGGTTTTTAGCCGTGGCAAACACACCAACGGTTTAGAACCGTGGCCAAGCCTTTTTTTAGCCACGGTTTTAAGCCGTTGGGCACTATAGCCACGGTTTTTAGCCGTGGCAAACACACCAACGGCTTAGAACCGTGGCCACCCCTGTGTAGCTAATCAGCCCTTTTGGTGTAGTGGATAAATACGATATGATACAATCTAAGCCTCACCGATACTATATATATATATATATATATATTATGATATACCGACATAAGATGATGCAGGGATGTATTGTCCCTGTATCCCTGTACAAGTGATGTAAATGAGTGGATGGATGATTGAGATTTTGAGATTTAGAGAGGTTTCTTCTCTCCTTGTGTGCTTAAACCTCTTTGAAGTGTTGGGAGAGACAATTGATTAGAGAAAACCCACTTCAAGCAATGAACTTTTCGACTCATCCTTGCAATGGGGTGTCACGTTAGTGACTAATAATCTGAAAAAGATGAACTATATGAAAATGAATTCGATTAATCAACTCGAGTTACAAGAGATTCAGATCTCATTTTCTCTCTGGTTTTCTCTACCTCTCTGTTTTCCTCTTTCTCCTACTTAACAACAGTCATAACAGAATTTCGAACCAGTCACTAGATAGCTGCCACGTGGTTAAGCCACATGAATTTATAACAACCTTTGTCAAATTACCAAACTGCCCTTATTTGTGTATTCATACAACTTTTAACAATTTAACTTTGGCGCCAGTTTTCGCCCCTTATTGCCTGTGGTTGTGATTTCATTTTTCGAGTTAATTTTGGTTTTCTGATTTTAAAAAATATTTTGGTGTGTAAATAAAAAACGTAAAAATTTTGAGAATAAATGAAATATTTGAAAAAATAATATGCAAGTAAATAAATGTAATAAACACATTAAATGAAACTAAAATGCCTATGATTAGAAAATCAAGGGGTAGTTTAAAAATCAATATATAAATAGAAGACGTGATAATTAAGAAATTAGAGAGTAGTTTCAAAAATTAATAAATAATTAGAATGAATGATAATTAGAAAAAAAACTCAAAATTTACAAAAAAAATGCTCGAAAAAATATAAATTATAGTAGCTGATTTTGTATTTGTACAAAAAAAGAACCTTGAAAATTTTCAAAAAAACCCTCAAAAAATGTAATTTTTTCTTTCGCCCCTTTTTCCTTTCGTAATTTCAAAAAAACGAAAATTTTGGTAAATTTTCGCATCATTTCGCGAAATCACAATCCTTAGTTGTGACATTACTGCTTCATTTCCCATTATTTTCTTTATCTCCGAGTGTTCTATAGTGCTTATTGAAGAGAATAAAATTAAAAAAACTTTACAATTCAATGAAGTAAAGCTGTTGGGCATATCACATTAACATGGTAACATCAAATAATGTCATTTTACAGGTAAGATGTCATATGACTGACTAAACATGAGAAGCTGAATTATTTGTCGATCCAGGGGAAGATGAACAAATTCAAACTATGATAGTTTTTAATAAAGGGTGCGATCTTAAACAGCGAAAAAAAAAAACAGAGAAGAGGAAGAGAATGAAAAGAAGAAGAATAATAACAAAGGAGAAGAGGAAAAATGAGCGGTGGTGCAACATGCAGTGGATGAGGTGTGGTGGTGCGTCAACGATCGGAGGTGGTAGGGCGACACGGTGGGTGGTGGAGGGGTGAGGGTGGGGAGTGTTGCTTCTGTGAAGATAGAAGTGAAGGTGATGGGTGGTGATGTCTTTCAACACATAAAAAACAGTGGCAGTGGTGTCCTTGAGTTGAGCATAATTAATGGTGTCATTTAGTCACTGCCTTAAGGAAATGTTCTAATTGTGTACCATCTCGAAGCTATTGGGGTTTTCTAATATGTCACTAGTATGACCTTTTGTGTTCTCTTTATGAAGGAAAGTTTCTTTGATATTTGCGCGCCATTACGATTTACTTATTTTGAATTTGTTTTTTACTTAGTTATTTGGAATCTTCTGAATTGACTTGAAAACAAAATATGAAGAATGAAATTTTAGTTATGAGAGTAAAGTCTATTCAAGGACCCTTTCAGTTGTATGTGACGACATCATGCGTAGTTAGGAAACTTGTGAAGATGACATGCATAGTTATATGTTGTGTAGAAACACTTCACTGACCAGGCAAGTTAGTGTTATCATCCGGAAAGAGGGAATTAGTTTGTCATAAACAAGTAGGTGTAGCACCAATCAAGATTGACTTCATCAAATTTGGCGCGCCAATTGATTGAGAAACGCAATTAATTGTTTATTTGGCTACATCATCGTCACTTGGCAACTTCATGTCATCCATGCTTACACTGCAAGTAATCAGTACCAACAAATCTTAATTTCAATCTCACTTACAACTCTTAAAATGAAAGAATAGAGCAAAGAAACCATCTGCATCACTAATCAGTCATAAATTCTACTAATGAAGAAAGGAACACACACATTCATATCATACTGTCCTCTAAAGTCTAAACCACTAAAACAGCAATACAGAGAAACAACTGAAATGAAAGAAAGTACAGATATCCACATTGGGTTATCTTGAACCAAAACATCAAATTTGAGTTACCATTCTGTAACAATAGCATCTCATACAAGACTTCAATGGACACAAAGAATGACATCTCATTCTACTTCAGCTAAATTGCACCTGTCCAGCTCACTTCATTTGTTTAATACAACCGTGAGAGTACCAAATCGTGTGGGCTACCATCAGTTTAGTAATGAAACTGATCTTGTATGGACTTTTGGTAAGTTTCAGAGTTCCAATAGCACACAAGCAGCTCAAGTGAAGTGGTGGAATGTGAACAGATGAGAGAGATGAAACATCAGCAACCCCATTGGGTAAAAGTAAGTTATCATCCTGTGGTAGGAGAGTAACTGTCAACTTGATCCCAGGATTTGCACGAGGCCATCTGTTCATATACTCCTCAAAATAGGTCGTGTTTTCTCTTGCTAATGTCAAATCCGTAGCCTGAAAATAACATTGTATCTTCTGTAATCACCTCCACATACAATCCTGCAAAAAACACACACACACAACTTTGCATAAAAATTCTAAATCATAGAAAACTTGTTCCCAATCAAGACACTTTGTCATCTTTTCAAGTAAAAATGGGTCAATTATGGCCTTATATTCAATTAGACAAACACAAAAAAAAAAAAAATGAAAGTTGCAAAATCCATATTTCAATGTACTTGTGGTTCATGAGAGAAAAGAGTGATCAATGGTAACCAAACATGAATGAGAATATATATGTGAATTCTCTATCATTATAACAATGAAATATTGGTTAAATCTCTTGACATTTGTTGGAAAACTCTGAAATATGGTTTCAATCTGTAAAGCTATTATCTTCAAAATCCATTTCATTGGTTATGAATCATGATCCAATTATCTTAAACATGAAGGAAAAAAACACAATTGAGATTTCCGTAAACTTTCCAAATACGTGTCGGAGAGTATAAAAACAAGAAGAAAAACACAACAATTCCGAAATATTATATTAATTGGTTCTTGTATTTAAACTTCTAAATGATACAATTTCTCTAAACCAAAATCCCGTGATATGAATGGAAATGTAAAAACTCAAATCAGAGAAAACGAAATGCAAATAGACCTAAAAATCAATTTCCACCATGCTCAAAGGCCAAAACAAAGTAAGAATAAAAATAAAGCTCACTTGAGAAACCACATAATAAAAACATTTGAAAAGAAATTACAAATTATTATCTCAAATACTCAGAAAAACAAACTTATATTAACATTACCATCAGGCTCTGTGGTAAAGGACATCTCAGATGAGACAGAACGCACCAATTTGAGTTTTACAGTTCATCAGATAATTGTCTCATCAAATTTTAGAAACCCTTGTATAAAAAATAAATTTAGTAGGAGAAGTAAGTGAGTTTTTCCTCCATTCTCTTTTTCATTTATTTTTGTTTGGAAGAATTTTTATATGTGATATGGATTTATGTATACCAAATAAATTAAAAAAAATTATATTTGGGATGAAGTAGAGTTTGAGAGATCATGATCAGTTGAAATGGGTAATTTTATTTTGATGGGATTTTTATTTGTTAGAATAAATCATGTCTTTTATGTAATCATCATGCATTGTTACTTGTTATTGTGTATTTTATATCTCTGTTGAAAACTATTATGATCAAGTGAGAGGTTAAGTGAGTTTCTCCTTTTTCTCTCTTTTAGAAATTTAAGTATTTTTGAATATTTGTAAATATCATTGTAAGAAGAGATTTTTGGGATGACTTCGGTATTAGTATTATTTTGTAAAATTCGTATTTGCATTTTTTGTTATAACTTGAAATGCGTGTTTAGTACGTGATCATACTATAAACTTGTATTTTAAAGTTATGCAAATTGACATGTTAATCCTTATAATGCATAGGTGTGAATCTATGCGATGTTATGAAATTTACTTATGAAAATGTTATTTGCTTCCCCAAAAGAAAGAGTGAATATTGTGGTTGATTTATTATGGTTGACAAAATGTCACCGGAAAAGAGTTTTGAGAATTAGTTGATTTTCTTTGTGCTATTTTCCACAACTAAAAAAAAAAAGTGAAAAAAAAGAATTTTTTGTATACAGACTTGCCTGTATACATGTGATATAATTTTGGGTATGTAGACTTGCTTACATATCGGTACGCCGTTCCATGTTCCATGTGAGTTCGGTAGCATGTGTAATATTTAGAAAATGTTTGTCATGGATCGAACTTCGGGTGAGATGACATGTTTCTCGATGTGGCACCCTACTTGGAATATGTACGCTCCAAGTGGTTTCGAAGGCAAGTGAGACACAGTTGGGTGAGGTGTGTTCGGCCCAATGAGGATAGTGCGATTGTGGAAAAGAGACGAGATTTTTGTGTATGTGCATGATTGCCTTAAAGGAAGAAACTAAATGCTCATTCGACCATTGACTGAGAACTATATGTCTTCCTTAAGGTAAAATGTATTTGGTTGACATTTAAATAATGGTGATTATGGGTATGATCTGTATTTATTTGAAAATAATTGTACTTATGATGACCGATAAATTAGGAATTTTATTCATTTATTTCTAAAACGTTCCGTGCAGGATGGTAAGTCTACTAACATTTTTTTTGTCAGACTTACCATGTCCGACCTTCACTTTGTAAGTGTTGGTAAAATAAATATATATTTTAAGCATGATAGACCTTTGTAGTATGACATGTTTGCCTCATGGAGGAACTATCAGTTAGTGATGTGTTATTTATTGTGTTGAAACATTTCATGTTAAAACATGTAACTTATTTTATTTATAAGGAAATTGAGATTACTCACACTAGTTATTTCGCTGACCTAAATAAGTTTATGCTTCTTGGGTACGTTCTTATTGGAACGTAGTCATTTAGCCTTTCACAAGTTTAGAGATTTATGAGCAGCGTTACTGGAGTTTCGTTATTGGGGCTAGCAACGTCAGAGTTTCATGGTTAGATTATTTTTTAGTTTGTTTTGATTTTCTAAATTATGTTATAGTTGTTGCTACTAAACGTTATATTGTTATTGAATTTTCACGTCCTGAGTTTTGGAAAAACGGATAATCTTACGTGAAATTTAGGATTTTTGTTTTCTTCAAAAATCGGGGTGTGACAACTGACCCCTATCTTAGGCCTTGAGTTTTCTCTAAAAGACCTAATTGCTATTAGAAGGTGGACCATTCCTTATAAAACTTTATGCCAATTCCTCTTCTTTTATTTGATGTATGACTATTCAAGCCAATACTTTCCAACACTTTTTCATTGTATTCCCAAAAAAATTTGGATAGAGGGAATTATATTGTCATAAACATGTAGATGTAGCACTACATCATCGTCACTTGACAACTTCATATCATCCATGCTTACACTGCAAGTAATCAATACCAACAACTCTTAATTTGTATCTAAGTACTTACATAAAGCAAGCTGCAATGACGCAATATTATAACATTCTACTTAGTCCATGTAATGAAATAAATAAATAAATAAATAAATAAAAGAGTCTACCCAATTAACCTTCACTATTGTAAGTGGGAAAAGGATAACACGCCTTTAATCAAATATAATCAAATAAAAGGTCTGGTTTAGTTAGTCTATTTTAATCAAATACACTAAGAAAATACTTCATAATCTTGTTTGGTTACTTAGTGAATTTTAGTCAAATATGTACTAATTAATTATATGCATCCTGACATTATCAACTCTGATAGAATGAATGAACAAGAGATTTAGATGGATGGATACTTGTAGGCCTCTTTTCCATATTACAGAAATGCGTTTTTTGAGACTAAGGCCATCATAAACATGTTTTGCTAAATGAGTTGGATAGATGGATGCGAGGATCACTATTTACAGTGATACTTACTATATATGTGTATGTATGTACTTATTTTGATCATCGAAACCATGAGAGGGCTCTTTATGCACATCAAATGATACTGGAAACATTTAAATACAAGCGATGTATGTATAATATTATTATCATGGCAAATGAAAGAATAGAACAAAGAAACCATCTGCATCGCCAATGAGTCTCAAATTCTACAAATGAAATAAAGAACACACACATTCATATCACACCATCCTCTAAACCACTAAAAAAACAATACAGAGAAACAACTGAAATGAAAGAAAGTATATATTGATATCTACATTGGGTTCTCTTGAAACAACATCAGTTTTGAGTTACCATTCTGTAACGTAGTATCTTATACAAGACATCAATGTACATAAATAATGACATCTCATTCTACTTCAGCTAAAATGCAACTTATCGTGTACAATACAACTATGAGATAATGGTACCAAATCGTGTGGGCTACCATCAGTTTAGTAATGGAAACTGATGGTGTATGGACTTCTGGTAATTTTCTGAGTTCCAATAGCACAAAAGCAACTCAAGTGAAGAGGTGGAATGTGAACAAGAGAGATGAAACATAAGCAACCCCATTGGGTAAAAGTAAGTTATCACCCTGTGGTAGGAGAGTAACTGTAAACTTGATCCCAGGATTTGCACAAGGCCGGCTATTCAGATACTCCTCAAAATAGGTCGTTTTCTCTTGCTAATGTCAAATCCGTGACCTGAAAATAACAGAAGTCAGCATATTGGAAGCAAGTGCTCACTTAAGAATCAAATGACTAACTGCACTGACCATCTGTTTCATCATTGATGTGAATCGACCACTTGATTGCAGTTTCAGCTTTGCCAAGAAGCTCCTCTCATTATTATCATTCTCACTCCTGTCAATTAGAAGTCCGCAAGATTTTTTTTTTATGTCAGCAAAAATCATTGATAGAAGTTTTATCAAGTACGTTTCCAAATCTTCAAATCTTCAATAAGGCAAAAATCCTCCGGAAAACACAGCAAAAAATTTTGCTTTTCAAATCTTCGATAAGGCAAGAATGAAAGTTGCGAAATCCAGATTTCAATGTACTTGTGGTTCATGAGAGGAGTGATTAATGGTAACCAAACATGAATGAGAATATATATGTGAACTCTCTCTCATTATAAAAAATGAAATATTGCTTAAATCCCTCGACAATTGTTGGAAAAATCTGAAATATGGTTTCAATCTGTGAAGCTATTATTTTCAAAATCCATTTCATTGGCTACGAATCATGATCTAATTATCTTAAACACGAAGTTAAAAAAAACACAATTGAGATTTCATTAAGCTTTCCAAAAACATGTCGGAGTATAAAAACAAGAAGAATGCCATAAACACAACAATCTCAAAAGATTATATTAATTGGTTCTTGAATTTAAACTTCTAATAAATGGTACAATTTCTCTAAACCAAAATCCTGTGATGTGAATGAAAATGTACAAAACACAAATCAGTGAAAACAAAATGCAAATAAACCTCAACACCAATTTCCACCATGCTCAAAGGCCAAAACAGTTAAGAGTAAGAACAAAAATAACGCTCACTCGAGAAATCACATAATAAAAACATTTGAAAAATTACAAAATATCATTGCAATATTCAAAACAAACTTATATTGACATTACCATCAGGCTCTGTGGTAAAGGACATCTCAGATGAGACAGAACACGCCAATTTGAGTTTATCAGTTTATCAGATTATTGTCTCTTGACATGTTCTCCCTCCTTTAGCCATCACACTTAGCATGTTGCAAAATGATCCTCTTTGTGGGCTTGTGCCTTTGACAATGGTCAACATACCTAGTTTTCCCAAAGTAACTTATAGCATCGTCCAGAGTGTTGCACTTTCCTGCAATGGAAGATATCATCAATGAAAAACAACAAAACTGAAGTATTGTACGTCTTCTAAAAAATAACTCTTTAATGAGATGCAAATACTTGGAGACAACTAATTGAAGCAAAATATGTATTTGACTATTCTTCCTTAGCATAATCATTTCTAGCTAAACAAAAGACCAAGAAACAACATGTAGACCACAAAATTCCAGAGACAGAAACAAACTAACCTCTGGTAAATTCTGCTTGTTGCTAGAATGCATGTCCGACCCCTTTGTTCGCTTGACACAATCTTACAACACCATGAAAAACACCAATCAAATTGTTTATCACAAATTGATCAGACATCACAGGTAAGGAAAGTTTGTGGAAAACTGAAGGAACGCGCTGATCAAATCATATAGGAGACGTAAGGATTAAAATAAAGATTTATTTTTTTATTTTTTATATTGAGGATACAATGACCATCAGAAAATGTCTTTAAAGGTAACTCAGAGGACAAACTTGTTTTTGTTTGGTGACCTAAAAGAAAAAGTTTCATTGGAACCTACAGCTACATCTAACATAGGAGAGAAATCACTTAATTCAAGACTATGATGTTACAAGAAAATAAGAAAAGAAAGGATGCAATAAAAGGAATTGGGTAAAACTATGTCAATTTAAGTGTAAAAGGCAGTTATTGAAGAAAGCTAATAATGACATATATGGCATTCTGAAGAAGGGAGGGAGATGTTTTAGCTCTTACCATAATCACAGATTGGATTTTAACCCACCAGGGTTGAATCAATTGAGATAAACATGGGGAACGTGGGAAATCATGTTGAAGCGGTTGTCTTCTCTCTGCTCATCAAAGAAGGGAGGGAGATGTATAGCTATTATCATCAAAGTCCATTTCATTAGTTATGTATCACGATCCAATCTTAAAGGTGAAATGAAAAATGCAACTGAAATTTCTGTAAGCTTTACAAAAACATGTCGGAAAGTATAAAAAACGAGAAGAATGCCATAAACACAACTATCTCAAAAAATTTAGAATCAAGTAGTTCTTGTATTTTATCTTCTAAGGAGAATTCTACTCCGAGTCACTCTCCAATTTGACTCCCAATCTGACTTTCAGACGTGGCATCCTATGTGTCAGGCTTATGCGGACAAAAGTGAACTCCACCAAAGAATCCTAATCGGCTTCTAGAATCACTCATCTTGTAAATACTCACTTGGGGACTGACAACATTTATGCAGTTTATTTGATGTTCAAATGTCACATTTCACTAAACCAAAATCCAGTGATGTGAATGGAAATATACAAGACAGATATCAGAGAACAAAAACAAATAAGCCTGAACACCAAATTCCATCATATTCAAAGGCCAAAACAAATGAGTAACAACATAAATAGGCTCACTCGACAAAGCACATCACTAACATTTGAGAAATTGCAAATATTCAGAAAAACAAACTTATTACTGACATTACCATCAGGATCCATAATAAAGGACATCAAGGATGAGTTAGAACACATATTCTCCCGCCTTTTGCTGTCATGCTTAGCATATTGCAAAATGATCCTCTTTGCCGGCTTGAAAATGAGTTGTCCCAAAGTAACACATGGCATCAGACTGTTGCACTTTCCTGCAAGGAAACATATCATCAATGACAAACAACAAAATTGGAGTATTATTGTACATCATCTTAAAATAACTCTCTAAAGAAATGCAAATACTTGAAGATAACTAATTGAAGCAAAATACGTATTTGTCTTCGCATCCTAAGCAAAACACAACATGATCCATCATCATTTCTAGCTAAACAAAAGACTGAGAAATAACAGATGTACCATAAAATTCCAGAAGAAACAAACCTGTGGTAAGTACTAAGTACTGCTTGTTGCTGGAATGCAAGTAATCAGATGTTCTGCCCTTTACTTGCTTCGCACTCCTACAACACCAAAATCACCAATCAGATTGTTTGTCTGAAAAGAGTGATGACAAATCTCCCAATTAGGGTGAACCACAAAAATTCATTCAATTCCAAAGCTCGTGAATAACCAAAAATCATCCACAGATGTTTAGTTGGTGACCATTTCTAACAAAATTTATATTCATCAGACATCAAAAACTCAAGGAACCATGCAGATCAAATCATATAGGAGATGTAAGGTTTGCATAAATAAAGATTTGGTGACCAAGAATACGATGACCATTAGAAAAAACTCATTAAAGGAAAGTCAGAAAACAAACTTGTTTTTGTTTGGGGACCTGAAGGATGAGGCTTCATTAGAACCTATATCTAACATAAGAGAGAAACCAATAAGAAGAAAAGAATGGATTCACACTACTTGAATAAAAGCAATAAAAGAACTGGGAAAAAAATTATGTTAATTTAAGTCTCAAAAGGCAGTAATTGAAGAAATGTAACAATGAAATAAAATATATGGCATTCTGAAGGAGGGTTTAGGGTGTTTTTGGATCTTACCATGATCACAGATAGGAGCTTTACCACGTGTGTTTAGTAGCTGTGCTTGACAGAGTAATATGTGGAACGTGGGCAATCATGTTGAAGCTGTTGTTCTCTTCTCTCTGCCTGTCTATATTCTCCCAACGTTCTGCTAGTTCTTCATTGCATCTATAGATCTTTAGTTGTTCAAGAGCAGTGAGGTGTTGCATCCATTGTGGCAACACTTTCCAATTCTCGAGAGCATCAATTTCCAAATACTCAAGTGAGGTTAAAGTAGTACCAATCCAATCCGGCAAGTCCACCACTGCACCATATTCGGAACAAGGCTGGAATTGTAGATGTCTAAGTGTTGCAGCAGAGTGTTTTATCCCCTCCGGAAAACACGTCAACTTGGGCAACCCAAGCAATCGAAGTTCTTCAAGGACTACAAGGTGCTCAAAGTCCTCCTTGGAGAATTCCATCTCAGGACAATCAATGATCTTCAGAGTAATGAGAGAAGCCTTGTTGAGCTCAGGCAAGCGCTCCAAAGCTTCACAACGCTTAATAATAAGAGTTTTGAGAGAGGAGAGGCTTTTGAGTCCCCCCTCTCTCTCGTCTGCCAATGAAACCAACTTGGGGCACCAAGAAATCTTCAACTTTGTCAGCGTAGCGAGACTATACAGTTCTACAGGAAGAGCTTTCAGGTTGTCGCAATTGCTGATCTCCAAGTCGTGGAGCGCAGTAAGGTTAGTTAGCGTGCCTGATGGAAAATACTCCAACTCATCAAAATCAGAAATGTTCAGGGAAGGAAGGGAAGGGAGGTCTCGCAGTGAAGCCAGAACCATTCCCTTGCACATATAGCCCTCAATCTCAACTTCTTGGACAGGGGACCATGGCAATGGGATTCCTCCTCTCAGTTTTGGACAATCATAGATTCTCACGCTTTTGAGGCAAGGGAATACTGCTGCTACCTGTGTTGTTGCTGCTGCTTGAGACAAGGATGACGATGACAATGACAATGGGAGTCCTCCTCCTCCTCCTGTTTTCAGTTTTGGGCATCTTTCAAGTTTCTTCTTAGCGCTTTGGCTTTTGTGGCAAGGGAATGGTGGTGCTGCTGCTGCTGCTTGAGACGTTGATGACGAGGATCCCTCCAAATTGTGCATAGGCTCCTCCAACCTTACTCCTTCTAGCCATTGGAATCCTTCTTCTGCACTTGCTGCTGCTGCTGCTTGAGATGATGATGAAGATGACCATCCCTCCAAATCATGTATGCTCCCTAAAATTAGTTTTTCCAGCGACGGGAATCCTCCTCCTGCACTTGCATCATCCACCACCTCTTTCTCCTCAATGAATTTCAGTGAATAAATTCCAATCAACTTCAAAACTTTAAGGGAAGGAAATTTCCTTAGAGATCCAAGATGTTGCCATGTACAATCAAACAGAGATATTTTCACCAAATTTGGGACTAACGAAGGTGTCAACCAACTTGGAGAGGTCCCTCCTTGATACCCTTCAACAAACAATTTTCTAACATTTACGTGAGGTTGGAGACCTTCCATCACCTTTTGTTGTCGCCGTCGTCCACGTCTATTTAAGTTTAACAATGCAGCTTTTTCTCCAAAGTAGTTTGACCAAATTAGCCCCAATGTATGTACATTTTTCTTGCTCATCAAATTTGCATCTTTAGCCTCCCTTGAAGTTTTCACGAGCCAAAGCCCATATATTTCTAAATTTTCCCTAAGGTTATTCAGCAATTGCAACCCACCAATACCACTTCTACTCCCCTTGCCCACCATAAAGCGACTTAATATTTGAAGACAAGTTAATTGCCCAATCCCAATTGGCATGCCTCTTAACCAATCACATCCTTCAATATTTAGGTGTCTCAGGTTGCTCATGTTTCCAAAATTTTCCGGCAATGACTCAAGTTTATAACAACCACTAAGTCGCAACGTTTGCATATTTCTAAGCCTACAAATAGACTCTGGCAGCGATGTAAAATCATTATTAGAAAGGTTAAGATACCTGAGATGTGTCATTTCACCAATGCAATCTGGCACCACTTCAATACTAGATGACTTCAAATCCAATGCTCGTAAGAGGATAAAATCCGAGAAAACAAACTTCAGAGTCACGTTCAGTTTACTTAACTGAATTAGAGAGCGTAACCATGGCAAGGACCTGTGTGGTACTTCCCCATAAGACAATAGGGACAAATGGCGAGTTCTTTCTGTAATATTTCGTGCACTACCAGCATCCTCAACAAAATATTCATCCCCTGCAATATGACTTGCGAGATCATGCACAAGATCGTGCATCTTACATGTTATTATGCCGCCATTTTTGTCCTTCTGTACGTCTTGAAAGAAGGATCTCTGTAGCAAAGCAGTGAAAATCTCATTCCCAACATCCTCCAACTCTATTTTTGCTCGGGATTGCACCAAACCGTTGGCCATCCACAATTTAATCAACCATTCTTTGTTAATGTCAAAATCTTTGGGAAAAATCGAGCAATAAACAAAACATTGTTTCAACATCGATGGCAAGTGGTAATAACTCAATCTCAATGCTGGTAATATGTCTTTCACGCTACTTTGAGGGAGCTCCCAAATTGCACTGTCTTTGACCTCATTCCATTCATTTTCCTCGTTTTTGAAGCGAAGCATGCCTCCCATAGCTTTTGCAGCCAAGGGCAAACCTCCACACTTCTTCACAATCGCCTTGCCGATCTTCACCAACGCTTTCCTCTCTTCATTTTCCGGACCAAATGCATACTGCTTGAATAAGGCCCAACAATCTTTTCTTGATAAACCGTTTAGGCAGAGAGGAGGAAGTCTGCTCGTGTTGGATGCTACTCTCTCCAGGCGTGTAGTAACAATAATTGAACTACCTTGTGCTCCACCTTCAAAAAATCTCGCCATTTTGTTCCATTCTTCTTGGCTTTCTTCCCATACATCATCTAGCACAAGCAAAAATCTCTTTCCATGTACCTCCTTTCGAAGGCGCTGTTGGAGACGTTCCAAGTCTTCGAGATTACATTCACTTCCCGAAATAGAGGCTACGATTGCTTTCATAAGACGTTGATATCAAAATCATCTGAAACACAAATCCATGATCTATGTTTGAAATGATTCTCCACCCGCTCATCGTTGTAAACCAGTTGGGCAAGAGTTGTTTTGCCAAGTCCCCCATACCAAGGATGGGGAAAACGGAGATAGGATCCTTGCTACTACTGCTGCTTGCCTCGTTAAGCACGGGCCCCCAACTAGCTTTTGGGTGCTTAGAGAAATAATTGCTTCCTCGGGTACGAAATTGGTCCAAAGTCATGTAAGCTGAGCCAAGCAATTGCTTCACCATCTTTTCTCTGTCTTCGTCTCTCCCATGAACTTTGGGTTCAGTCGAGAGAGAAATAGTTATACGTTCCGGAGATACTACCACGCTCCTTTCCTTCTCCTTTCGCAACTCAAGCCCTGAACATTCTTCGGCCAACTCATGAACAATCTCATTGAGCATTTGAATTTCCCATGAAGTTCGCTTACGTTGTTGCTGCTGCTTGTGGCTTCCTCAGAGGCTAGTTGCTGTAGACCTTCTTCATATTCAAAATCATCAAGGACATCATCAGCCTCGTATGCTGCATCGTTCAGCTCTTGTAACCATAACCGAATTCCATCAGCCTTTTCCTTGAACTGCCTCTCCTCTGCATCATTGACGACTTCGTTTATTTTACAGAAAGTTTTGTAAAGCTTCTTCAGCCCTTTCACTAATGGACCAAGCTTCTTGATATGGTCCTTGTAGATTAAAGACTTGAGTCGTTCAAACACAACTACAAAGAATGGACATACTATTTGAGCTACTGCTGCCATCTCCTCTTTTTCCCAGAAACAAAGAAGACGAAAAGAATTCTTACAGTAAGGCAACTGGATTTGCAGTTCAATTCAACAAAGAAGAATGTGAATTGATATCTCTATTGGTATGGACCTGCCCTCAATTAATGGTTGTTTGAAATGGCTACCCACTGGATTGTTTATTTTGTTACGTAGCACGATTTCACATCATCAATTCATAGCGCAAGTGGGAGTACCTTAATCAAATATACTAATCAAGAATGACTTCTTGGTCTAATTTGGTGAGCCATTTTAATAAAATATACTTATTAATTGAGAAATGCCAGCGCAATTAGTGCAATTTCACATCATCAATTCATAGCGCAAGTGGGATTACCTTAATCAAATATACTAATCAAGAATGACTTCTTGGTCTAATTTGGTGAGCCATTTTAATCATATATATTTTAATCATCCACGCTTAATTGGTATCTCACTTACATAAATCAAGTTGCAATATTATAACGTTCACATGCTGCTACTTAATCCATGTAATACAAAATAACAGTCATTTTGATCATTGATCTCTGATCCCAGAAAATATAACCTTGTTGATGCTGAGAAGGCACCTTCCTCTTTCCCATCTTAATCAGCCAATATCATGAAAGCATAATACCTTCTATATTTAGCTAAAGATGGTGGAAACTCAAACTTAAATGTGGCGTCCTTTATAGAGAAATATATATATAGACTTTTCTGCCAAAAGGAAGTGGCAAGAAAATATTTATGGGGAACTTCCTGGATATCGGTCTCAAGGCAACTATGCCGTGAGGAAAAGAGAATTTAGACATTTACACACAATACATCCGTAGTGGAATGTCCAAATTTCAGACATTAGAATGTCAACGGATGATCAATAATACTGCAAAAGCATCTCACTATGTACAAATATGTACTGATTAATTATGTAATAGTTATATGCATTCTGACATTATCAACTCTGATAGAATGAACAAGAGATTTAGATGAATACTTGTATATCTCTTTTCCATATTAAAGATATGTGTTTGGGACTAAGGCCATCAGAAACATGCTTTGCTAAATGTGTTGGATAGACCGATTTTAGGATCACATTATTTACAGGGGACTCATTATATATGTGTATTTATGTAGTCATTTTGATCATCAAAATGAACTACAAGAAACAGTCATTGAACCCCGATGTCTGATCCTAGAAAGTATAACCTTGTTGATGCTGAGAAGGTGACTTCTTTTCCACCTTAATCTGCCAATATCATTAAAGCATAATACCTTCTATATTACCTAAAGATGTTGGAAAATCAAAATAAATGTGCATCCTTTAATTCTTTATAGAAAAATAAAAACTTTTCTGCGAAAAGGAAGTGGCAAGAAGATCCTTATGGGGAACTTCATGGATATCGGTCACAAGGCAACTATACTGCGAGGAAAAGAGAATTTAGACATTTACACACGATGCATAGTAGTGGAGTGTCCAAATTTCAGACATTAGAACGTCAACAGAGGATCACTAATACTGCAAAAAGCATCTCACTGTACCATACAGGACATAAACCACAATAAATATGTATAGAAAACAAATCTTTTGACAACACCTTCTAATAAGCCTTCCAGTTAAGTTAAACCATTACAAAGAAGTACCAAA
>QNQO01003551.1:0-54483 GCA_003290165.1 Berberis thunbergii | reverse complement strand
ATTTCTTTGGGTCCATGTTATTGGCAATGACAAATCAGATGGACATGGAGAAAGTCAAGGCAATCCATGATTGGAACACTCCTAGAATGTGTCTCAACTACGTTCTTTCCTTGGACTCGCAAACTATTATCGTCGCTTCATAAGGGACTACTCTAAGAGAGTTGTTGCACTGACAAATTTGTTGAAACAAAATGAACATGGGAAATGGGATAGGCAGTGTGAAGCTTCATTCCAAGACTTGAAACTGGCCGTGATGAAAGATCCAGTATTGACCTTGCCGGACATCACCAAGCCTCTTTGAAGTACAAACAGATGCATCTGATTATGCCTTAGGGGGAGTTTTGCTTCAAGATGGTACCGGTAGCATATGAGAGTCAAAAGTTGAATGATACAAGTCTCGTTACTCAGCCCAGGAAAAGAATTGCTAGCCATTGTACATTGTTTACGGGTGTGGAGACACTACCTTTTGGGATCGCAAGTCCTTGTTAAAACGGATAATGTTGCAGCAAGCCATTTCCTTACTAGAAGATGCTAACCTCCAAGCAATTCTCGATGGCAGGAAAAAATTAGCAGAATTTGACTTAGTATTGGAATACAAGCAGGGTGCACTAACAATGTAGCTGATGCACTCAGTAGAAGGGCAGACCTTGCAGTGCTCACCATACCGGTCCAAGTCACACCATCTTGGAGAGGATCAAAGCAGACCTACAAACAAACCCACAAGCGAAGGCGATTACTGAATTGGTCAAGCATGGACAAAACTCGACGGTTCTGGATAAAAGATGGAGCAATACTCACAACTGGTAATCGCCTCTATGTTCCAAGAACCTCTAGTTTGAGGAAAGAACTTTTGAGCGAATCATGACACCCATTGAGCGGGACATCCAGGTTGGAGACGAACACTTGCATTGCTAGAGAGGGGGTACTATTGGCCGCAGGTACAGGAGGATGTAACGGCCTATGTTCGAACATGTCTTATTTGCCAACAAGATAATGTTGAAGAGATCGACCAGTAGGCTTACTGAGCCCCTTGCCTGTTCCGACTAGTCCTTGGGAAAGTGTTTCCATGGAATTCATTACTGGGTTACCGAAAGTGGAGGATTTCAGGTGTATCCTTGTAGTTGTTGACCGATTCTCAAAGTATGTGACCTTTATGCCGACCGACTGACTTGCACAGCCAAAATACGGATGCAATTGTTCCTCAAGCATGTAGTGAAGTATTGGGGACTGCCCGAAAACATTGTTAGGGACCGTGATGCTCGTTCACAGGAAGGTTCGGGAAAGGAGTTGTTCAAGCTCTTGGGATCCAAACTTAATATGTCGACAAAGCCAGCATCCCCAATCTGACGGACAGACTGAGCGCTTTAACTTTATGCTCGAAGAATACCTTCGTCATTTTGTAAGTGCAAATCTGAAAATTGGGTAGGACTACTTGATGTTGCACAATTTTGTTTCAACTTACAAAAGAGCTCAGCTATTCACTCCAGCCCCTTTCAGTTGGTTACTAGTCAGCAACCATTGACACCACATACAGTACTTACCGGATACTAAGGACTCAGCCCAAGAGCTCTTGAATTTGTCAAAGCTTGGCAGAAAAACATTGAAGTTGCTCGAGCCTATCTTGAAAAAGTCTCCCGTCACATGAAGAAATGAGCCGACAAGAAATGACGGATTGATCCTTTTGAAGTCGAGGACTTAGTATTGGTGAAGCTAGATATGTTCAACAAGTATAAAAGGACAGCTAGAGCACACAACAATCTATTTCGCAAGTATGAGGACTGGTACAAATTATTGAGAAAGTCGCAAATTCTCCTATCGCGTCAAGTTACCACATTGGCTCTGTTTCACCCATCATGTCTTCCATGTAAGTAACTTGAAGTCCTACCATGCAGATGCCACTGATCTCACAAGAAATGTATCTACCCGAGCATTGCCTAAGCATCCTACTAAGCCAGATCGAGAAGTGGAAGAAATCTTAGCTGACCGCCTCATCAACAACACAGGCCCGATAGAGAGTATTTGGTCAAGTGGCAGGATGAACCTCCTTCAGAGATCAGTTGGGAGCCAGTCGAGCATCTGCTGCCGTACTCTCAAAGCTGGAAGAGTACTTGGAAAAGTTCGCTGCAGGGCGTCAGCAAATTGAGTGTGGGAGAGTGTCAGGATAGTACCGTTGGTCAGGAAAATCAAGTCAAAGGCCTTTCAAGACTTTCCTAATGGTCTCAAAACTCAATGTTCCTTTTGAAAAGTGTCCAAATGCTTAGCATCTATATTATAGGGGGAATGTTTGAACTCTTGACTGTGAGGACGTGTTGCCTCCATTGCATAGTCGGGTCAGACTATACCGCTAGCATTTTTATTTATTTCTTTGCATTGTTTTTAACTTCAAACTTGTATTTCCATCGATCGATAACATCGAAACTAAAAGTCTTCAGCAGCGTCATTTCGAACGTTCCTCCCCATTGGTAACTCTATTTAATGCTAATGAAATTTTATTGTTGACTATTATGCATTGTTATACTTGTCTACAAATTGATATTGTGCATTCTCAAGTTAATATTTGTGCTGTCAAAGTAACTACTCATAGACTTCTACTAGTGAACTTGGATAGTTAGTGCCACACGAATATGCTAGTGCCGTAACACTTGCCTTGCTGAAATATATGGCCACTTAATACACTGTTGCTTTCTCCACTTCTTCACCTTTAGTTGTAACCCAGACTACTTTCGAAAGAAAAAAGAGATGCTGAAATTATTTTCTTCATACATATCAGCAGCAAAAATGATTATTCGATTCTGCATATAATGTTTACACAAACAATCTCAATTGACACGAGGTTAAATGCCAATCAGCCCTGAGTAGCATTTCTTCCAACTCGAAATGCTAGGCATTGTCATGCCAAACGAAACTACTAATCACGATGCCCACGTCCTACACTACTTGAGTTCTAGGCTTAAAACAATGTCAGTGAATGATAATACTAGCTAGGATTTCCCTGGAAATTTTCGTGTTCCACACTCGAAAACTTTTCAAATGGAGTGATTCTACACAGCGACGAAATGGGCGAGGGGAGTGATGGGAGTCGTTCACCCCGCTTGGGATGGCGTGCAAAAAAGTCAATGCAACGCATCTCGAGTGAGGTGAACAGCTCCCACCCCCGCCACCTCACTTCCCTCGCTCATTTCCTCGACACTTAGAATTTCTCTTTCAAATGATGGATTGTGGTATAACCTGAAATGCTAACGCTTCTCCTGTTTATTGATACTACCACAGTAAAGTTTATTCAAGGGGTACCTTAATTCTCGCAAAAAAATACCTGAGGCAATGACATGATGGACCATTACTAAAATAAAAAGAATATAGTATTTACAAAATTGGATCAAAAGGAAAGAAGGGAAAAACACATTGTTGACCAATCATTTTGAAATTATGATTTGAGGACAGCACCTTCAATGATCTTCCACCCAGATTTGGAACACATCTCATACCTTGTGGTGTAGGTTCTGCCGTAGGAGTCATTATGCTCAGGTGGGCAACATCTGTAAGCTGAGCTGCCTCTTCGAGTGTTGCCTCAACAATGGCCCGTCGACCGTCCAATGAGACTGTCACACTGTCAATTGTCAGGCCTAACAGTGTGTACTCCCAAAACCAACCGTTCTGTGTGATTTCTGCAGCGCGATCTGTCCAAATCTTCAACATTTGACCCTCCAAACCTGGTCAATGTATCTCAAAATGTCAGAACATGTTCAAAGCTATGGTTTCTCAAAGAGAAGTAGTATCCATGAACAAATCACATTTTAACAAACAAGGTAGACTCTAGCCCATATGACTGCAAAAGCAAAAGATTAAGATTTACAGTTTGGCCTTGGCCATACACTTGCTTATCTAGGAATTATATTATGGAACTGAAACCCAAATCTCAGGGACAATTCTTTCAGATGATATGAGAATGGACTTCACGCATATAACATCATAGACCTATCAACCATTTACACATGGTGAACTACTATAATCGCAACCACTGAATTAGGCCGATGACGGCCTAAAGACGAAAAGAAGAAAAGAAAAAAAATAAAACTGATTGCTCTAGTGTGTAATCTAAAACTAAAAAATAATCATTTCATATATGCCATCATAGTATTATTCTAAATAGCTATCATATTGTAAATGACATAAGAAAGTCATAATCATGGTTTCAGCTGCGGTCCCTTTCCCCAAAAACATACCACTATCCACAGCAATCTATTTTGCAGTTCCTTTTGATTATAACATAATCATTTCATATTATTCTTTCCCTCTATCTAACTTATAACCAATGCTATCATGCTACAAGTTTACTTCACCACCTTTCTTTATCTTATAGACATTTTTTAAAGTAAGACAACAGGATAGTGGCATAGAAAACGTATCACTGAGATAGTGAGATCTTCGTACTAGAAAGGTATGAAGTAATGTTACTATACACATGATCACAATTATCACCTTCATATAACACGCTCAGAAAACTAATATAATCATTTCAAAATCCTATGCAAATTATTTCGAACATGTTTGATGTTTTACTCTCAGTTAATAACTAAAAGCAGATAGACATGAAATATAGAGGATGCACACACACAAACCCACATTTATATAAAGGAAAAAGGAACACTTATTCCTCACCTCAGGCAATTTGGCAAGACAATGCTCAGGTCCGACTGCCTGAGACTTAATATTTTGCCACTGGCGAACTAGCTTTTCTGCAAACCTTGCATCCATTTTCGGTATGTCCTCCACAACTTGTTCATCCTAAGGAAATACACAAGCATCAATATCTATATTGAATTTATGAAATACTCACCTGCAATGAAAATAGAAAGTCTACGTGTTTCCATTTTAATGAAAATGCAATACAAGAGCAAGTACATAAAAGCTTCTAGCTTCATTGCACTTCCAGGTAATCTGAAGAACTCAAACCTTGTCCCATCGAGTTCACATACTCTAGAACCATCCCTTTGATTACTTACAAAGGGCATGCTAGTAGGAAGGAGCGAATCAGAGGAACCAGAAAGAATGAAGGAGACCGTTTTCATATATAAAGCGAGACTGTTCTCTTTTGAAATAACATGGATCTTAAGGCAGAAAACCAAATAAACAAGGTTTGGCATAAAGCGACATTTAGACTTTTAAGTTGATAACACACTCAAGTAATTTAAGGAAGAGCAATTATTTGAAGAATGACATCCAAATCTTTCAAGCAAGCTAATCCTAGAAAAATAGTAGGGTTCCTTGAAGTGTCTTCCAAAACCTCAGGCAAAAAAAAAAAAAAAACAGAGAGAGAGAGAGAGAGAGAGGTGGTGGTGGGGGACTTTAAAACCTAAACTTTGTAACTTAGTAACCCCTTAAATGACAAATCTGAGAAAGAAAAGAGAGCAAAAACGAATTGAATCAGAAACAAGTTGCTAAATGTCACTAGAGTTAAAGATAGGAAAAACCGACGGATGAGGTTGTCACTTGTCAGTTATTAGACACGTGATATAAATATTTCACAATGTTTCTGTAACAGGGGACTTCAACTTTGAGCAGACTCAGCTCCACTCTGCCAAGTTCATGCAATGTAATTCAATAAGGTCAATTATATCATATTCATAAACCAGACCTTGGGATTAGACCACACTGAAATGGACTACTTTAGGGAGCCAAGACCAATATTTGTTCTAGCACTGAACCATCGATGACTAGCAGCAAGAACAATGTTAACAAAATTTTATCACACACTGTTGCAGTTGGCAAAATGGGTGTACTTCAACCCTTTTTAGTTTTCTATCTTGACCATGTCATCCGGTTGGATAAAAAAGTCTAGCAGAACCTTAAAAAGCCGAGAAGCCAAAAAGTTCCCCCTCCCACCCACACACACACAATCTTTTGGTGTATCTTCAAACATGTGCAAGAAGGTATTCTGGGACACCCTTTCCCTCCTAGGCGAGAAGCCTTTTCAATAAACTAAAATATGTGAGTGCCTTTTGGACCTAAAAACCCATCCGCAAAAGCAGAGCCTTAACAACCAGGGAGACACACAAAACATCAATTTTAGTTTTTTTTAGGTTTTGGAAAATCTGGTACCATTTATAATGAAAGCATGAAACCCAATCAAAAGAAAAACATAAAAGGAAAGGAAAGGCCAAGACACCCCCAATGTTAGGACAGGCCCCAAGGCATCACCCAAACCATCACAGAGGAATTAAATAATAATTACATCACCACCATCAATCATTCCTCCCAGAGTTCCTAAGAGTGAAGCCCCATCTCATCATTGGGTGATCCAGATCCACTTTCTCCTCACCCATCAGCTTGCTCCAAGCAATACAGTTACTGCCCTGACTCCCCACCCCAAAAGGCATCACCAAATATCAAATATTCTTCTTGAATAATGAATTAGTAAATAGGTCAATAAAAACTAAAACAGAAAGCCAAAGACCATGGACTTTTAGATGTGTGAAATAATCATGTTTTCATTCTCACTTCTGAAAGGAAGTCTTGATCAAGTTATAGCAATCCAATAAAAGAATATTTTAAGGAAACTATTAATTTCCTACTGGTCCCTGAAATTCACAAAAACAGGTGGGAAAACATGCAATTTCAAAAGGGAGGCTGGAAACAAAAGGGCCAATAACAATGTCAATGACATCCTGTAAACACATTGTCCAACCATTGTATATCATTTGATACTGATAATAACATGGATTCGTCACTATGTTTAGTAAAAGATTGCCCACTATGAAAATCTGCTTATCTGATAATAAATGCCGATCCAGAAGAAAAAATTAGTGTAAGAATTTAACAGCCCAATTTTGTGTTTTAGAAGCTGTATAGAGAACAGAAAAATCTTGCAGATCAATAGACTATTCCTGAAGTTTTGATATTAAAAGAATGATAATTGAAGCATACCCACATTTACAACATTAGAGGCCATTGCTGAACCGACTGTGCTCGTCTCTGAGAGCTTAATTCTTGATGGTATTAACTTCAGACCTGCCAAAGCCAGAGCTGCAACTACGAAGCCAGCTGCCATGAGCATCAAACTAGTATGTTTAACTTCTTCTGTAATTGATTCTTGAACAACTAAGTCATCAGAGCTAACATTCTTGGAGATCTCAGCCATACCACCAGAACTGGTGCTATCAATATTCCCCAAAAGCTCTTCAGTTTCCAAATTTGGAACGGAGCCATTCTTATTATCATCTTCCTTCCTTCTCGTCCTTCCTTCCCTATTACCCAATGGGAAACCTTGCCCAAAGCCAACATCGCACTGGTCTTCACGTTATCAAATGCTGCTGTAGCCTCAGCTCCAATTCTCACTATGGCTGCTGCTGCAGCTAATGGTGACCCACCAACACCCTCCATCCGCTCTAGATGCTTCAGGACAGAAGGATCATCATAGTAATCCCTAAGCTTGAACTGAATTTCTTGGGTATCTCTGAATTTGGGAAACACAACCTCAATCATCCAAGTTTCCAATAGTTTGCAGAGCCCGGGAAGGAGATCATTTTCTTTGTCACCCTTGGAATTCTCCATGACAAATTCCACGATAGATGGGCGTCCATAAGGTGAATCCACAGAATCTAATCCCAACAACGTGTGACACTCATCAAGTTCCCCTACAAGAAGGAAACAAAGTCCCCGTTCCAAAGCAAAGTCTATCTCGCGATCTGATTTTGTAGCATCGTCAAAAGTAACCGTTCCTAGACTTGTTACCTTAGTCTGCTGAAGTTGTTGGAAAAGGTTATCAGCCTCTTGGATGAGATGTGGCTTTTTCCCCACGAAGGCCTCAGCAACAAGAGCCAGAGCAACACCATAAACTTCAAAACTTTCTGCTGGTATGTTACTTGGAGTTTCAGCAAAAAGATCCACCTTCACGTGCAACATTCAGACGTGAACACAGTTAAAGAACAAGACTGTAAACGTTGATGTCAAATTTAATTAGAAGAGTTTGACTAGGAAGCACGGACTCGGACACATAAGAGGACACTGCGACACGAGGAATCTAAAAAAGTAGAACACTTACACTACAATAATACAATAATTAATATAATTATTTTGTCAAAATGCATATAAGACCTAAAGTAGAATGAACAATGATCTAAACCATATTAAAATAATGTTGTAAAGGTCAAATCCAAAACATTCAAATAATTCACATAATTCAAATTTATCTCATGACATAAGTCGAAATCTTACTATATTGACATTAACATTTAATTCTTCATAACACAAAATGCTTCAATTTTTCAATTACAAAGTCTACTAGTCTTACATAGTCGTTTAAAATTGTGGGGTGCATCTTGCTTATTTGCGCCCTTTCTCTAAACGAAAAACAAAAGCTTTCAAATAAGTGTCCAATTAGTGTCCACTTAGTGTCCAGGAAGTGTCGGACCCAGTCAAACATTCTGAACACTTTGATCCAGTGTCTGAGACGTGTCCATGCTTTAGAGGTTTTTCACTCTTTGAATAGTATCCAATAGAGGTTTCTGACACTTTGAATAGTGTCCATGTGTCCATGCTTTAGAGGTTTCTGACACTTTCTGACCTAGGAGTGTCAGTGTCCAACAGTATCTGCGAACACTTTGAATTTTTTGCATTGTCCACGCTCTAGAGGTTTCTGACATACATACCTGCTCACTTGCTGTCATACGGGAGAAGGCCCGGTTCATAAATCCCCACGCATGAATCCTCCAGCATTACAGTTACACCGCCACCTCCTATAGCCCATAAAATATTGCGCACGCCTTGGAGGCCCTTTTCGCGCATTTTCTTGTGTGCATCATCAAGAGGTAAGGCTAGGAGTTCCAGCACACAACGTGGCATAATTTCTTCCAGAGTTTCATCAATTTGTGCTTGGAGGTTTGGTGCAAGGCTCTTTGCTCCTTCCTCCTACAAATAAAAAAGAAAAATAAGCTCAATTGTATTAGAGCATAAAATTGATTGTACTACAAAAAATTTGAATTTGGCCAGAAATGGCAAGCTTCACCAAAACAAATAAGGTAAAGTGTACTGGCACATGTTTTAAAGATCAAAAGTTATTAAATAAGAGAACAATACAAACAAAATGAAGTTATTGATCCATAGAAGTAACCGAGCCATAAAGGTTTTCCAATTCACTACAAAAGCCTGGAACAGACACCATTAAGTTTACAGATATGGTGAGAGGAATACATATATGATAGGAGAGCCAAAACATCAATCGCTAGACATTCCCTTGACGTTACCATATCAAAAAAGCCTAGTGCTAGTAGTTCCTTTATTGCTAAAAGCATAAAACCCACACAGTAGTAGCATAGACAAAGGACCAAATCGCGAACACTTTACTTTTTAGATGTTCATGTGAGATTACTTTAGTTGTTTGTTCTAAATTTCCCTTTTCAATCAGGATAGCACGTCATTTAAAGATAATATGGAAAATGCAATTGAGCTTGACCAGTTGCCTACAAGAAACAAAAAATAAGAACATTCAGTTTTTCCCCACCAAATGGCGGCTTGGGATTAGAACTAACTTCTGCAATTCAGTTTCAAGTATTACTTCAAACATTATCGATACTGTCATGAACCAACCAATTCTCCCAAAAGCCCGAGCTGTTCAGGAGGGAAAAGTTAATTACATGACCTGCATCGTGACATTGCCCCACGCTTCTGGCCGGATGGTAGCCCTTCTCCTTTTTTTTCTTTTTGGGGTAGCTCCACTCACCTACCAGTATTCAACAACTTCTTTTTTTTCTTTTTGGGTAGCTCCACTCGGATGGTAGCCCTTCTCCTTTTTTTCTTTTTGGGGTAGCTCCACTCAACAACTTAGCACTATGCCCATACATAATGCTAAATTATTTTAATCTAGCCTATAGGTCGGCAGGCCCTTCTCCTTATTTTTCTTTTTGGTGCCTATAGGTCGCCTCTGCCAGGATTTGAACCTTGGATGTGGGGTTTGGCTCTGATACCAAATGTCATGAACCAACCAATTCTCCCAAAAGCCCACATATGCCATCGAATCTCTTGACAAGTCCACATATGCGAGTGCCATCGCCAACACCACATCCTGCTTGAATGATTTCGAAAGTTTCTCCTTCAACAAGCTGTTGCCGACACCAAGAACCACTTCAGTCTCTCCAGACTCCTGCAACACACAAAGAGCACCAGGGAGTTGGTCCCGAGCTGTTCAGGAGGGGAAAGTTAATTACATGACCTAGCATCGTGACAGATACCTACTAATCCATGAATAATTAACTACAAAATCTCGATGAAACACTACAAAGTACCTCATGCAAGTAACAAAAAAGCACAATCAAAGAACAACAAAGATCTAAATTACGGTATTTAAATAAAAAATAAAAATAACAAATAAAAAAAAACCTAACCTGCAAGAGCTTCAAAGCTATCTCAAGAACTTCACAGCTCTTAATAAAATCCGGCGGCGACAAAGCCATCGAATCTCTTGACAAGTCCACATATGCGAGTGCCATCGCCAACACCACATCCTGCTTGAATGATTTCGAAAGTTTCTCCTTCAACAAGCTGTTGCCGACACCAAGAACCACTTCAGTCTCTCCAGACTCCTGCAACACACAAAGAGCACCAGGGAGTTGGTCCCAAGGAACCTGATTGATCAGGGTCCCGTCTTCGTCCTCCAAGAGTTCCCGATTGTAATCTTCCCTCGAATTAGGGTTCACTAGGGTTTCGCAAGCTGCTTGAAGAATCTGTCTTCGACTTATTAGGGTTTCTTGCGTGAAACCGTATGGCGGTGGCTGCGAAACCTTAGCTTCGTACGCGCGCCGAATTCCGTCCCCCAAGAAGTGCGTCTCCGCTCCTAAAACCTGCAGCAAGCAATTAAAGAGAGAGTGTGAAATGTGAGTGAGTGAAAGAGAGAGAGAGGGAGGAGAAATTAAAGTGAATTGTATGTAGAAATGTCTGAGAGAGATGAAGTGAATATGCATTGTTTGACGAAATGTTTGAAAGAGAGAAGAGGCGACCTTATAGAAGTCGATGGGGAGGGAGACATCGTGGTCGGGGAGGGAGAGAGGGGGTGGAGAAGAGTGGAGAGAAGTGAGAGCGATGTGTGAAGAGTTGGTGGCGAAGTCAGTGGTGGTGGTAGTGAAATGGAAGTCGCTAAGGAGACGGTCTGCCCATTTGCTAGCGTGGGAGGTGGGTGCGCAAGTCTTATTGTGCGGACCTGAACCTCTACCACTGCTAAAGAGTGAATAGGAGGTGTTGAAGAGGTTGTAATTGGGTTTCTTGGTGGTGGTGAGATGGACAAGTGTTGATGGGGTGGAGAGAGGGAGAGATAGTTGGTTCATCAAAGCTTCCATTATTGGAAGTGGAACAACAAGAAAATGAAGTGGAATGGAGTCAACAAGTCTTCTTCTGTTGGGCACTCGTCGCCATGTTTCAGATTCCTCTCTCGTTCTCTGCTGGCTCTAATTAGCTATTTGGGAGGCGCGAATCCAGTTGGTAAACTGTTTTAAGGTTGCACTGTACTGTTGTAAGGATGATCATTTTTTGCTATGTAGAACATCCTCCTGATCTACACTTATTCTTGTTTGAGTATACTTTTCTAAGAGTGATCTACACTTATTCTGAGTATTTTTTCTAATATCTATATAGTTAAGAGATTATTATAGATTATTATAAAAAAAAATATCAAAGTAAGAATTTATAGGTGGATGAAATATGTGCATGTAATATACATGTGTAACTTTATTTGTTAAAAATCTTTGTCCCTAGATCTTGCCGGATTTATATACAGTGGTCACTAATGTGTCATCATTGCAACTGCCAAGCAAGGTTAGCTCCCGACATACCTGGTAATGAATGCAATTGCTAGGACCCGATGGACCTAAGTTGGACGTTATGAAACCGGGTCAACGCAACCTTATTTAGGCTGGTGGGAAAAATCGCATAGGATAGCCTAGGAACTTTCTTTGAGCGTCATCACATGGTGGTAATGTCGCAAATGATCTGACAAATGTGATGTTCCGTCGTAGAACCCGAGCTTCGGTGGGATGAACTTCTTCAAAAGAGGGGGGCTCGTGATCAATCACAATATTTGATCGTACACAATAAATGTGCATTGATGTTGTTATTTGTATCGTACGTATCTTGGTAGATTAGACTTGGCTGGGTTTCTGCCTTTGCTCTTGTTTCTTGGCCATCGAAGCTTTTATTTCTTTTGATATGTTAATCAGGCTTTGATGCTTTACGAGTAAGTCTTGACTTATACGTCCAGACTTTTGTAGATTTACTTTGTGGCCCGACATATAAAGTTTCATTAGTAAGTCCTTACTTATATGTCCATAATTTTATAGATTTGCTTCATGGTCCGACATATTGGTTGGGCCAGATGGTTTTACGAGTAAGTCTTGAGTTATACGTCCAGACTTTTATAGATTTATTTCGTGGCCCGACATATTGGTCGGGCAAGGTGGTTTTATGAGTAATTCTTGATTTATACGTCTAGACTTCTGTAGATTTACTTCGTAGTCTGACATGTTGGTCGAGCCAAATAATTTTACGAGTAAGTCTTGACTTATATGTCATGACTTTTGTAGATTTAATTCATAGTCCTATATATTGGTCAAGCCAAATAGTTTTACGAGAAAGTCTTGACTTATACGTTCAGACTTCTTTTGTAGATTTACTTCGTGGTCCGACATATTGGTTTGGTCAGATGGTTTAGCTGACTTATACATCCAAACTTTTGTAAGTTTACTTCATGGTTGATTAGACTAGAAGACTTATGTTTTACGTCTGACTTATACATCCTGACCTTTTAGTCATAGCTCGATACATTGATCGTGCTAGCTGCTTTACGAGCAGATGCATAGTCTGACTTTGACTTGATGCCTTGTCAAACTTGGTTGTTTGAACATAAGATGGAGGGTTTGAATTTGGAATTTTATTGGGATAATCTCGTTTCAAATGCTTGACATTCCACGATCGTAGTAGCCATTCTCCCTTTGTGCCTTTCAACCAATATATTCTTGATTTGTTGACTTTTACCAGTATTTTTTCTAGTTGCCGTACACTAAATGGGTGGTGAGGTTTAATCTGATTCTTAGTGTTTTGTTGTCATCCCTTGTCCAGAACTTCTTGAGTCATTTTGGCTTGTCTGCTTGCTTGTGGGTGTTCTGTTACATTGTATGCTCCATTAGTGAACTGTTCGTACGTTGTGTCTTTCTATTTGATTGTTGCTTGGCTGATGTTTGTTGACGCCATTCCTTCTGATGGTAGGGGTCGATTCCTGCACGCCCTTGTCGTTTGATGAGTACTTGAATCTGCTTTAGATCGACTTTGATTTCGTGTTGTTCTGAAGTATGCTTTGGTGTTGTTTTGCCTGTACCAAATGCTTCGACTGTGTTCATTTTTAACTTGAATGGTGTAATGAAGGGGACGTTCGTTGCAACAACATTCTTCTTCGTTGAAGTGTGTCCTCAGGGGAGTGATTCCCACCATGAGTTATCTCATTCTTCACGACTCTCCCGTAATTTTTATGGTTTGTGTCACGTGTGCGGCCACGACCAAGTAGCTAATGAACTCAAAAGGCCTTTTGATCAAATCCTTGAGTGTGCGCTCTTCAAGATACTTCAATTGGTGATTTCCTCGGCAACAAGGTAGCTTAGTAGAATTCAACACGGAATTGTCCAATCATACTCACATCAGCACCAGTTGCCAAGGCTTCCATGAATTTATGGGTTCCATACCTTGCAATGGTATCAAGTTTATTCACCGAATTAGATTTGTTCATGTCAGTTCCGTTGTCAATGATGGAGAAGGTGTCGTTGGCATTGTCAAGAATAATGTGGATAAAGAGCTCTCGATTGGGAATCAAACTCGCATTTGTCAGTGAGACCCTCAAACATGATCAGCTGGTTGATTTCCGCTTGAAATGCAAACGTTTATGTATCTCCCGCTACGATTCGTTGTAGTGGCTCTTTTGGTCTCATTCGAAGATACTAGTTCTCCTACTTCGATTTAGATAAGCTCGAGTGAGTGGTGTTGATGATTGCTTCTTTGATCGGTCAGATTGTTATTTTTTTTCCATCTATGTCGTGTTAGGCATATATTAGTTATCTGGGTTGTTCTTTTGATCACGCAACGATGTCTATCATTTATTTTCCTCTAGACTACTTGTTTGACAGCCCGACAAATTCCTTGAGTTGTCAATTTTGAATCCAATGCTCAATTTCGTCATTCAAATTGTAGCATACTTCAGTGTCATGTCTATGATCCTTATGGAAAGAGAAATACTTGCTCTTATCTCGTCCATCTGGGTCTCCTCTCATCTTGAGCAGCCAGTTGATATCCTCCCACTTCACCATGGACTTCAGTGTGCTCGCTCGACTTGTTTTCAAGGTCGTGTATGGTTTATATGTCTTTTTTACCACACTCGTCACTCGTTCATGTCTAGGCCTTGTAGATTGCAGCTTTTCGGGTTCTCGCTAATTGACTTCAGGTTCTCATCCATCTGAAGCATTTTATATTCGATGATGCGCGAATCATCAATCGAGATACCGACAAAATCCGACAGACCATAAGAAGCAACAAGCTTTCTTTCATGATCACCCAGAGGGCGGGAAACATGTTTCTTTCTTACCTCGAGGGCTCGGTTTACCTCTTCGTCCTCATGAGCAGATGAATCATCACCCGAACCACGACCCCCTTATGAAAAAATGCAAGATGGGAAGGGGTCCTGGCGGAGTCTAGGACAGTAGAAGCAAGCTTTTTCCTCTTCAAAACACGACCAGAACTAACGGCTGATATCTTGGATGGGCTAGGAAGCCTAGGAACTTTCATTTTCTTAACAATGGGACTAGTGCTCCTAGGACATCGTGCAGAAACAGAAGCAAAGACTTCTACGTCGCCAACGAGCGCAACGGTAACCTTAGAAGCAATGTCTGCCCTATTCGACGAAAACAGACCACCAGAACAACAATGGCCAAAAAAAAAAAATCTTCTACCGATACTTTTCCAACCATTTTAGGCCAAAAACCACCAGGACAAAACCAACGATGAAAATTCTGCTATTTCAAAGACAATGACAACTCAACCTTCTTAGGCTCTCGGAACGATAATTTGTTCCCGCGAAACCTAAAATGGCTAGAGAAGAGAGAGACGTAAAACCAGGACCTCGACCAACCCACGTACTCCTCTTGTATGTCCTCAAAAACATGGAGGAGAATGCAAGCAACAAGTGTAACTAGGGTCCACGTTAAACCCTACCAAGGAATGCAAAACCCTAACATTCATAGGGATGCGAGCAACAACAGCTCTCACCAAGGTCGAAGTCAATACCTTCCAGCCATTGGGAACAATGTTAGTCGGAGCAATTCCAACAAAATTCAAGTATTCTCAGATGATAAGAGTGGGAAGCCTAAAACCAGCGTGAAACATACTTGGATACAAAACAATGTATCCAGACCGAGGACAACAGGGACTGCCATCATCCCCAATGAGAACAATCTCCAAATGTAATTGTGACGGATGTTGTCCAGAGTCAGGCGCGTCGCCCTCTTGGGCGTGAAAAAAGTTTCGCTGACGGCAAGAGCGTCACCACTCAAAACTCTGGAGTTAGACATAACTACAGGATGGATTCGAATGATCAAGGGGTTAACAACCAGAAAACGGGAAGACGCAGAACGAATAAGAACATACACAAAATCCTTCATTTTTATTGGAATGGGCAACGAAGGGACCGCCCTTTGAGAACGTGCATAGTGTGACAACCACACGAAATCTCAGAAATTGTGCCAAAACGAATATGCGGATGGAACAGTAGATAAAACAACAGTGACAGATAGTAAGGGCACTAACCAAGCTGTAATGCTGTAATAAAAAGCAAAACTGCCACATAGTGAATGCTTGAACATACCTACTAACTAAATGGGGAGTAGCTGATAATACATCAAAATAGACCGATCATCACGGTCGTACATGTGGCATAAAACATCATCACGAGAATACAACGCCATACGATTGGGCGAACTCACAAAGCCTAGAAGGATTGAGGACAATTATAGAGACATGTACTAGGCCCACCTCCAAGGAGGCGTAAACAGGATCTGAATCCAGGCCCAGATGAATCAAAGCCCAAAATCCAAGTTCGTCACACATTATTTCATTAAGAAGAAGAACGTTGCACCAAGAAAGAGCCGTGAAGGGGCCTACGCCTCCATAAACGCATCTTTATTAAGGAGACAATTACAAAAACATCTCCTTCCGTTGCGCCTCACATGCTTAAGTCGTACATAGAGTTAACTACAATCATTATAAAAGGTAAAATGAACATTCGACAAATGTATGCAACTTTAACTGAATTTTGTCTAGATTTACTTCATTCCTCCAACAGAATTATTGACTTAAGCATCGAAGTGTCTTTAGCCACAAAAAAATTATCCTTGACAATCTAACAATGGTTTTGCAGATCAAACTCATAAAAAAAATGATTTTTGGACGCATCACACATAATGGAGCACAAAGTACTTTGAATTTGATAGGGGGCACATAATGTTGCACCGATAGCTTCTACAGTTTTTGTGACAGGTTGTAGTGCGGACATGGATGACTGGATGTCCCGTTGGGATTGAGATAGATTTGTAATTTACCTATTTTGAGGTCCATCAATCAATGCACCCCCAACCTGTCACAAAAGAGAGATGCTAGGGCGCACCGATTTTTTACCTGGTATTTCGCCTGGATGGTGCTAGGCACGTGCACCATCCACGCATGCCAAGCACGTGCGATTATGGTGAGCAAAAAAAAAAAAAAAACAAAGAACCCAAATCTCATTTTATCAACCCCAAATCTCAGAGTGATTGTTGGCAAGAAAGAGGTCGAGATCTGTAGATTGCACTCACAGAAAGGTATTCCAGTGGAGTGATTAGAGGAGTTTCCGTAATCGACGCAAAGTTGTGGGGTTGAAAAGGTTTTGTTCGATCTAATTGTAATACCTTCACTGGAATTTATCATCCCTCACAAGCAATACCTACAGGGATTAAAGGTGGGAAAAAAAAAAAAAAAAAACCAATTCAGACAGAGAAGAAATTTTTTTGTGAAAAGGGAGAGTGGAACAATGGGAAACTAAAAGGTCAGTCATTAGCCTTCAACAATTTCATCAGATCAGTCACCATATCAGGCTTCAACAATCAATCAGTCAAGATCAGATAAGCTTTCATCAGATCAGATCAACCTTCATCAGATCAGTCATCTTCGTCGATCAGATTGCAATAGGCCAGTCATCTTCGTCATCTTGTTCTTCTCCTATTCTCTTCTTCTTCCTTCCTTCTTCTCTTCTGCTTTGGAATCAAAAAAGAAATAGTGGCTACCATCATCTTGTTCTTCTCCTATTCTCTTCTTCTTCCTTCCTTCTTCTCTTCTGCTATTTCCATCATCTTGTTCTTCTCCTATTCTCTTCTTCTTCCTTCCTTCTTCTCTTCTGCTTTGGAATCAAAAAAGAAATAGTGGCTACCAAAAAGTTTTGGAATTTGGTTGTTTTTTTTTTTTCCCCTACTTTAAAGGCACGTGACTGGCACGTGGGATGGTGCACGTGCTTGGCACCATCCAGGCAAAATTCCAGGTAAAAAATCGGTGCGTTTTAGAATTGTTGGTCACAAAAACACTAGTAATGTGTTCTGTAAAAGAGAGTAAAAGAGAGCCAGGCTCCAATTCTGACAGCCCTTAATCTTGATCCCAAGCCAAACAACTATTTAATAATGGAAAGGAAAAGGTCTTTTACAAAACTTGAAAACAAAAGTTAAAAAGTAGCCTTATTTCACCCTTGCAGGGGCTCTTTAGGACAATCGATCTGTTACACTAAACGCCTCACAATTGCCATTAGACCACTAATGCGGTAAGCAACCAAAGGCAATGGCACTTATGTGAGAAAACTAATACACCAATTAAACATTCCAAATGATAAAAACTAATGCCAACATAGATCGAACTCCACCAAGAAGTATCTTATTAAGGCTATTTGTAAACTAAATTTTGTCAATGTATCATAACAAATAAAGTGACATTGTATAAGTGTGTATCTGCAATGGCCAACAGACCAGGTTAGGAAGATGAAGTTAAAATGAAGTTGTATATAAGAATTGGGTCAAAAGTGGAGAAAATAGGCTTGATAAACTCCCTAAACCCTCATTTCTAAAAGTACTGACAAGCAAGTGCAGATGATTACAACTAGGTTTGCCTGTCCAACATATCTTCATGATTGAGAATTTTTATCCATAGTTCCAGATGCCATGCATAACCAACAATAGGCAGGAGTGAGAACACGAAAACTTATTCTGAAAGTACAACAAATTGGAGGATTGTACACGAAGGGAAATAACAGTGTTTGCTTCAAAAGATACAGTCAAATTTTGTGCTAAGCCCTAAAAAAAATCCTCACTTTTTACTGGCCCCTCCCTCCAATTCATTTGTCAACTTTATTTACATTTTATTTTTTCATTTATCAAAACAATGTATGAATATCGATGGGTGGTGGGAAGGAAGAACCAGTATTTGAAACAGATGTAGCAAAAATGTCATCTTTAACAGGAGTAGTATTCCAAATGCTACGTAATCAATGAGAAAATGCTTGCCTTTCCCTTTAAACCCACCGGCGGCACGCTTGCCTTTAAAAAAAAATACATTCAGGTGATCTAGGAATGGTTAAAAAAAGGGCATATGGCATTGTAAAGAGATTTCATACCTTCAGGAAGAATATGCGCTGAGGTAAATATGGTCCACATATACCACATTTACCAAGCATAGAGTTTCAATTTATGGAAGTTCTAGTCTCTTACACAGGTTATCATATGGCTAGAGATCTGTTGAGGATATCAGTCTATGAGAAAAGTAAGAAGAGGTACAGACCCTCTAGAGATTGAGACACTGAGGTTGAGAATGTATCAAACAGATATCAAGTGCAATGTGTGCTTTGAAGCTAGTACAAGGATTTGGAAGAACGGGGAATCCTTACAGAGAAGTCTAGATGAGGGAATAGCATATGTATCAAGTAAAAATTTGAACAGATGCAATGCTAAAAAAGATGACCGACCATGGCTGGCACCCATAAAAATGGTTTTTCCACAAGTCTTTCCATATTAGGCTCCACCATGCATTTCCTAAAAACATTATCCATCACATCTAAGATGATAAGCTACTATTCAACCTAACAAAATAAGCACTTCTTGAGACAATCCGTATCAAGTTAAAATTTGAACAGATGGAATGCTCAAAATGATGATCGACCAGGGCTGGCACCCATAAAAATGGTTTTTCCATGAGTCTTTCTGTATTAGGCTCCACCATACATTTGCTAAAACATTACCCATCACATCTAAGATAATAAGCTACTATTCAAACTTCCAAAATAATAAGCACTTCTAAGACAATCCACTGCTAATAGTTCATAACAAAATGTACATACTAAAACTATCCATACATGCGACCAAACAAAATGCAACAATGACAATTTTGGTTATAACTTCTGAATAAGTTGCTAATGTTCAGATTTACTAATCCTCACTGATTCAACCTAACCGTGAGATAATGAACTTAATCTATCAAAACTATATGTTCAGATCCCAAATTCTATAGTATTTACTCCTAAACTTCCACCACTACTATCTTCAATATCAAACTAAAGATAATCAAAGATTTACTGAACCTCAGCGATTAAGCCTACCCATCTACGCATTTGCAAATTGAACAGAAACACTAAAAACAGTATCAAATTGAGTACATTCTCCACTTCAAATATGCAAACTATCAAAATCGTTCCTTTAACCAAACTCTAATCATAAACTCCCAAAACAAAAGTACCCATTCATTCATCCATTCAATTGAACTTAAATGTACAAACTAAGCACAACTCGGACAACGGATTCGCTAAACCCTAAAACATATTCGATAAAATAGAGAGAAGTACAAGTGAAAAGATGAGAACTTTATCTGTGGGGTTTGGCCAAATCAGATGAGCTTGAAAGGGAGAGGCCAGGGAGTGGAAGGGGGGACCTCGACCTTCTCTTTCAGCCTCTCGATCATCTCCTTCTTCTTAGGTCTAGAGTTCCCATACGACCCCTTGAAGCGCTTCCCTTTCTTCGTCTTCTTGTCGCCTCGGCCACAGAGGATTGGAATCGATGAAAGAGGAGGAGCTACTGCTCTCTCTGTGAGTACTCTCTTCGCTATTGCTCCACACCACTGCATCGCCATTGCTGCTTCACTCTCTGCCTTCGTCGCCCACAAGTAGTCACTCTCTTCTTCTTCTTCAAGCAAGCATTAACGAAAGAAAGTGCACTCACTGGAAGCACTCAGTACCACCACATTGAACAAAAGGGTTGGAGTGCTGCTAAATGCACACCGGTTTAAATTGTGAGCACCCTTAATGTATATCACTATACCACATGATGGTGTAGAGGAGACCTAAATCATTTTCGAGGTTGAGTATAGTCAATTTAAAATGCCTAAAATGAAACTAATTGAGTAACAAATATATCCGATCAAAGATGTAAAATCTAAGTTTTGCCATTTTTTTTATACATTTGTTGGTTGGTACCTAGTCAATTTTATTACTATAAGGAGATTATAAATGGTGTTTGTTTTAGCTTCTGAATAGAGTTAGAAGTTTTAATAAGAAGTGTATCACTTTGTTTAGAATGTTTGTTTATAAACTTCTGATTTGAGTAAGCAACATGAAGGTGCTTATTACTTAGTACTGAGTGATGAATCAAAAATTATTTCAATAATAACCTTAACATAATTTTGTAATGACAATTGTTGCCTCCATTTTCTTAAAAATAAGTAGGGCTTAATTTTGACAGCACACTTTCATTATCTTCACCAAGCATTGTAGTTCGACCTACCTTCACAAGGACTCGGTAGAAACTTATCTCATTCATCTTTGTTTTCTTTGTCTGTATTTTTAAGTTTTTTCTTCATCTTTCCAACTCCCCCGAGCAAACTGATATTGAACAACCACAAATGTCTCAAGTATTTGGATCACGTGAACAAATCGATATAGTTAATTTACGAGATCGTATTGCAAACGAAATATTAGTGAGAAATTTGGTTTGATAATTTTTTTTAAATGTACTTGGTTTGAATAATTATTGAGTATGATTTTAAGCACAATATTTATGTCGTAAAAAATTTCAACTCGGTAGAGCAAATTTGTCAAACAATTTTCATTCAGCGCCTAAAAACAAACATCATTAATTTTACAGATCCTAATTAGCAGTTCATTCAGAAGCAAAACAAACAGTCATTCAAAAGCTCATTCAAAACTTCTAACTCCAGTTAGAAGTTACATTCTAAGCACTTAAAAAAAACAAACACCCTATTGAGGTATAGTTACAAAAAAATATTTTCAAACACAATGCAAAATTAGGACTTCGGATGTTGATGAATTGCAAGTGACAAATGAAATAACAATTCAAGATAATGGAAGAGTCATTGAAGAATTCGACTACTTCACTATACTAGTCCAATTCAACAAGTCTTGTACGCTTTAAGTGAATAAGAAATCATTGTTATAAACTTACGATTAGGCAGGAAATAGATAATTCAAAGGATCAATGACAATATGAAAATACCAAAAGTTTCATGCCAATAAACTATTAATATGCTGGAGAAGCTATAAACATTTGACTTTAACATCAAGGTGTCCATGTTGATCATTATGTACTACAAACTCAAAGTTATGGCATCACTCTAAATAGTAAATTATTGTCTGAGACAACTTTATAAATTTTATTATTATTATTTTATCTTCAATTTTCATTGTAAATTTGCAATGTTACATTTTTTTATTTATCATATTGACAATTATCATATGGAGGCAAATTTCTTAAGTTGGGATCTACAAAAATTATAACTTATTTAAACTTATTTAAAATTTCTTTGTTGATTACATTTTTCCAAAGGCATCCCTGGGCATAGGCGCCCTAGGCCCCCATTTATATATATATAAACCTCAAAATGAAATTATAACCTAAAAATCCTTCAATTTAAAATACAAACAGATTAAACACACGCTACATTAATGATTGTGACTCATTTCACATTTTCCACGACATCTGTTTCTCATTTTCCCTATCTAAGTTGATTACAACAATATAATTAACGATTTTACATATCAAAATAATAGAATAGTCATATTTAAATAAAATAAGGCATTACATTTTTTTTTCTTCTAAAGAGGACCCCATTTTTAGAATTCGCCTAAGCCCCCACAAACTCAGGATCGCCACTGCATTTCTCGTTGCTAAATATTCATACTCAATGGAGACAATAAAGATACGAATAAAATGATAATTTCCATAAATCGAATAGCCTCATGTGTTGTGCTTCAAAGCTTCACGAATTGTCGTACCCATAATTTCACGTGCTTTTAAAAAATAACACGCACAACTAGCTAATAATGCAAAAACTTTGATAATGAGCGAAAACAATAATAAAAAAATGCAATTAGATAGTACAGTACAAAAACTGGCACCAAACTATTAGGAGACAATTTTTTTTTTTTTTTGTGTGTCCCAAATAGAATTTTTGGACATTAATTTTTTTAATAGGTTTTTGGTACTTTGTATTATTTGTTAGAAACTGACGATAGTAATTTAAGGTAGGTATGCGATGGCACACATGCAGACCGAATTAGTCCACGGACAGTCCACCTCAACTAATGATCGGGAGTGATTAAAAAAATGTTTAATAACATCTATCACCGAGTCTATAATCACATCTAAACCACCCTATTATCCAATAATACCGCAATCATTTTATCAATAAATTAGTTTCACCATATTTCACCTATAAATACCCCCATGTTTGAAGATACTTCATCACACTTTGAAGATAGACACTTTTGAGAGAGTAGTATTAGTAGAGTTTAGAGAAAAATAAGTGAAATTAAAACCTAAAGTTTATCATATGTGGCTATCATCTCACCTCACCTCAGGGTGCTAGTGGGCCCATGGGATGATAACTCTGAGATGGATTCTTCTAGATTAATTTATTTTCATTTTAATGTATTATAAAAACTTGTGTAGTTAGATTGGTTTTGTAGCTTGATTGCACCCTAAATCTATGAGGTAAGTAAAATGTTTTGTATTTTATTTTATGAATTCAACGTATGCTTCATTCTTTTACTTCTTAAGCTCAATAATTTAAGTTTCTATATTTGGAATTTTCCAACAAGCCCGTATGGATGGTGTTCACATCTAAACAATTACAATGAGAGAGCTCCTAAATGAACAAGAACAATACATTCAACCCGATTTTCATGCTCTAAAAATGCCCTCAACATTTTCTAATATTTTCAAGAAAAATCAAAAGTTGCGTAAAGAGTGACAAGGGTGTTTATGTCATTCAAATTAAAAACACAATTACACATTATTACCATTTTACCCTCACAAATTAAACTATTTACAATCAAAACCAACCCTCTGTAACATTAATTAATTATAACTATGCCTCTAATGTAATTTATTTGAAGCCCTCCGACTATATAAAAATTATAAAAATGCTCTTATATCTAAATTTTGAATTTTTCATTTTGTCTTTTATATTTCATACTTTTACAGTCAAAATCAACCATCAAACATTAATTAATTATACTTATGCACTTAATATAATTTATTTGAAACCCCTTATTTATAAATTATACAAAGGTATTTAAAGTTATATGATTATTTTGTTTATAATTTTTGTTTATTGATATAAATTTTAAAAAATATTGAATATCCGCGCACGTAGAGCATGTCGACGTCGTGATGTTTAACTTGTCCAAGTATCCAGTGCTTCACTTTGTTTGATTCATTTGCTTTCAAGGCTTCGCTTGGTACGCGGTAAAAGAATGTATAATGCAAAAGTTTGCGGTGGTTATATAAACTAGGTGTTTGGTTGACGTTACGAAAAACAGTTATTGGAATTTGAATTCAGGACCTCCGCATTTCCTACTTATAAAATTTTGCAAAACTTTGCGGAACAAAATCTCTCACATTACTTTGCAAAACTTTCATCATCTCCTCAAGTACTCCCAACTTTTTCATAAACACCCTAACCACTGCCACCTCACAGCTACTATAGTCACTAGTACCGGGACTACCATACCATAACCATCACAACCACCATCACCACCACACCACTACCACCACTGCCCCCACCTCGATTGCCACCATTATCATAGCATAATCACCACAACCAACACCACCTCACTTTCACCATCACAATTGTTGTCGTTGTGTACCACCACCATGATCACCATAACATAACAACCACCACCACAACTATCACAATATAATCACCACAATCAACACCACCTCACTATTACCACCATAATCGTTATCGTCACGCGCCACCACCACAACCAATATAACATAACAGACACCATTGCCATTGCCACTACTATAGCCACTACCATTGCCATCACCACCGCCATAACAAAACCATCGCAACCACTGTCATTGCTACCGCCACTACCACCATCACCGCCAACTCCACCATCACCACTACCATATTACACCACTAATTCCACCACAACTACATGGCATAACCACCACTACCTATAACATAATCGCTACAACAACCACCACCGCCACAACCACCATAGCCATTGTGCCCATCACCACAGCCAAGACCGCCACCACCACCATTTTAAACAACCACCATATCGCCACCATCACCACCATATCGCCCACATTCACAATTACCATCACAACCACAAGCATAATCCCCGCCACTATATGACTCTGCAACATTTACTATTACCATCATCGACACCACCTACAATCACTTGTCTAATTTGTATAGGTTTTCCTTGGTTACTGCCAAGCACCCGTAAAATAATGCATTGTCTAGCAAGCGGAGCCTAAATCCGTGCTTGATTATTACTTTTCGTTTGAATAGAATCCAAAATTTACAACCAACCAAACCCTACAACCAACCAAAATTTATATCCACCATGGGTATGGTTTTATCGATGGATATTGTTCTTGGTTCGATGTGGCTCCAAATCAAACACGACGTCCGCAAAAAATAAACCCACTTCGTCGTGTTAACAACAAACCAAATCTACTCCCTCTTTCACTCTATCAGACACTCTCCCAGACATTTTCTCAAACTTTCTCAGTGCTTCACTAATCATTCCAATGGAGCTATTGAGAGCTACTACGTTCGCTTGGACCAACTCCATCTCTCCGTCCTTCCCCATCTCACATCCCGTGTCTGTAAGTATTTTTTCTCTCTCTTTACGGTTTCACTTCGATCTTTCAATTCGTCTCGTTTGTTGTTGAAGAATTTTACTATACAAATTCACAGATGTTCGTGGGGAAGAAAGTTAGGGTTTTGTGTATCACTAACAACAATGGCTCCAATCAATCTCAGAAGGTATATATATTGTTTTCTAAAAAATTTAGTTTCTTCTTGAAGGGGTAAAAAGAAAAAAGAAAAGAAACTGCTTGTATTATGTAATTTGAATTAACTTGGGCTGTGGTTTAGTTTTTGGCGGGAAAATCTTGGCTTCTTGGGTTGTTTGTTGTTCAAGATGTAGTCAATTAAGTTGTTATTAGCAATTTAAAGGTTCAACACAGATGTTTAATCACATTAAACTATTGGAATCTTGGGTCAATTTCGAGGTTCATAATTTTTCGGTCGTTGTTTTGTTATAGGAGGATCAGATGATTGTATCAATAACTGGGGCTACAGGTTTTGTTGGTCAAAGATTGGTTCGAAAACTGTATTCAGGTATTGCTTTCCGCACTTGCAAAAAGGTACACAAATTTCTCTCACATTGCACCAGTATATCCCAACCTTGGCAAAAACATGCCAGTCAAACATCGAAATGATTTATATTTCATTATTATTAGGCAATTCTGAAGTTCTAAGTATATAACAATGTCCTAGGGAAGCTCACACGTAACAACTCATAGGTAAATAGATCCATGTATGTATTTCACCCTCTTTAATATGGAATTCTCAAACCACCAGTTAAAGACAGTTTGTAAACGGAGGAACCAATTTTGGGTATTTTTATTATAATGTCTCTGATGTTGAATTATCAACCCGCTCAAATTATCATAAAAAGGTGTTATTTGTTGAAACAGATGACATATATATTCTTTATCAAATAAAGCAAATTCCTTGCTCCTAACAGCAAAAAAAAAAAAAAAAAATTTCTTGCTCTCCTTTTGCTGCTCAATTTAACTTACACAGAGGTAAAATATTTCACCTGACAGTCATTTAAATCACTATCTGACAGCCATTATTTACCCTTTTCTAAAATGCAGATAATCATCGTGTTCATGTTTTGACTCGGTCAAGGTCAAAAGCTCAGATAGTTTTTCCCGGTAAGAAGGTAATGGCTGCTTCTAGTTATTGGTAGCTTTGGACTTCATAATCATTGACTAACATTGGCTGAATCCATGTTTAGATAAAAGTTCATATATGATATATATACCTGATATTAGGATTCTTGTAGCAATGTATGGTTCCTCGAGTCTTCTTAATTGTTGTATGTTATGTTGTAGTCTCCTTGTTTATGCTAATTTTTGGTAGGAGTCTGTCTAACCCAGCTTGCATGTGCAAAGAAAGTTTTGAACTTGGTAAGTTCATTCAACTTTCAAAGATGACTGACCCAATTGTTATTACTTTATATAACATGGAATGGTGGTCCTCCATATGACACATTAATGCTTGGAACAACGGCTTCCCATTGTAGAGTTTCTAATATCTTAATTCTGAATTTGCAATACCCATTTTGTAAAGTTGGTATTATTGACAAAGCTCCAGGACTATTTGACACCCATTTGAATATCTGTACTGTAAATATAAAAGTAGCTGGCAACTTCTTACCATGTTAACAATTTTTTCATTATTTTTGATTTTAATAATGACAAACTCCCTCCCCTCAATATAATAAATTATTTAAAAATAAATATATCAATCGTAGAACACACACAATTTAAAGAACATATGTTATGTGCTTTACCCTCCAGTTGCATTTCTAATACTCCACTTTTCTGCTCCTTGTCGCATGTGCAGTCAAGGAATTTCCTGGTATTGTAATTGCAGATGAATCTGAATGGAAAAATTACATTCAAGGTTCAAATGCTGTTGTGAATTTGGCTGGAATGCCAATAAGTACGAGATGGTCTTCTGAGGTTAGCATCATGGGTTTGTTACTTATTGACTTGTTTGATCTTTGGAGTGTTGGTATCTCACTATGAAACACATTTGCATGTGCATTCTCAATTAGTACTTTTTAAATATCTCTGTTCAATAGAGTATGATTTGGTATAATTCAGTCATCATATTATTTTTGTTGACATTTGTTGTTGGAGGTATGTCGATTTGGGTTAACTTCCATTTTGAAAGTTTTCCCCCAATCCCTAATCCTTATTGGTCAATGAATATGAGACCATGAGCAAAATATATCATACTCATACAGTGATGAAGTTATTGCTTGTTGAAATGAAATTACACTGGACAAGTATAAGGACACCCCACTTCTATTTCATCGTTTTACAGATCAAGAAAGAGATCATGCAAAGCAGGATTAGTGTCACCTCAAAGGTGAAAATTCATTATTTTTCTTAACAAATGATATAGTGGTACTGAAACTAGTCATCACAGGCTATAATATTTTTATGTGGTTTCTCATTTTGTTGTTACAAACCATTTGCAAAGGTGGTGGATTACATTAACAACTCCCCAGATGGTGCTCGGCCAATAGTTTTGGTTAGTGCCACAGCTGTTGGTTATTATGGTACGCTTTCGCTCTTTGAACTGTTAAGCAACGCATATTAGTCCATGAAATCATTGAGTGTGGTGTGAGTTTCAGTTTGTCGTCTCTCCAATTTGCACAACTACCGTATTTCACTGTACTTCCATATCTGATGATCAACACATTTAAGCCATTGACTGCTTCTTCATTCTTCAATCTTTTGTTATCCATTCTTTATTTTGTTAGTTTGAAAATTTTGGTTGTGTATCCTCCTTATTACCCATGATTGTGTGTTTAGCCATTGACTGTGTCTTCATTCTTCGATCTTTTGTTATCCATTCTTTCTTCGTCATTTCTTTTGTTAGTTTGCATTTTTTGTTTTGTATCCTCCTTGTTACCTTTGATTCAAGTGTTTTCATTGCAATGCCAGATCATAATTGGTCAATCTCAGTTTGATTTACATGTAATGCAACATTTGCCAGCATTATTCATACTTATTCCTTTTGTTTTTTCCTATTCCTTAAGGTGCTAGTGAAACTCAAGTATTTGATGAGCAAAGCCCTTCGGGAAATGACTATTTGGCAGAGGTAAAAGATCAATTTCAGATTTTGATTTGCTTCGGGTATATCTTCTTCTCATTATAACTAACCGTTTGATATATTGTAAAACTACAAAAAATTGTGAAGTCATGTGGTTATATAATGTTCTTGTGGAGCATGCTTTTTTTTTTCCTTCTTCTCAAGGAAAAATAGTCTGTATATACTCTAATGTAACATTTAAGAAGTGGAGTTGGCTTGTAATCTTTTGCTGCAGTATATCTCCTAAATGGTATGGGACTTCCTGGCATTGTTGTTCTCTCGTATCCACTCTTAAGTCTTGAAATATTTTTTGCACGTAAATTATGATATATCTATTCTTTCGTCCGTGACTTTAATTATTAAACAATTTTGCAAAACTTGTACAATTGATTATCCTTGAGAATCACCATTCATTTGTTGCATATTCAATAAAGCTGAAAAATGTTAGGCTAACCTAATTCTCCTGTCAAACTTTTGACCGCGTCAATCCTACAAGGAAACTTGTGTGAATTCAAATATTCGAAAGTTTCCATTTATTTTCTAGACAGCATGAACTGAAAAGTGTTTCTGATTGTGCTATGTTTAATTCTTAGATATCACTATTAACGTGTTTTTATAATTTTTTTTCAATATATCAAGTCTGAGAATTGTAGGTTTCAATATTCTCAGTGAAGCCACTTTCAGCTGTCAGCCTGAATTTTAGATTTTGTTTGCACAGTTTGCTCCTCAAGACATGGATACTGTTCATGATTAGCAAGAATTTTAACCTATAACAAAATTTCTTTCTTTTCATGTGTTAATATGAGATTTTCCAGGTTTGTAGGGAATGGGAAGGGCGTGCATCAGAAGTAAATAAGGATGTCAGGCTTGCACTTATTCGCATTGGTATTGTGTTGGGAAAAGATGGCGGTGCATTGGGTACAATTGCTTCTTTCCATACTTTCTTTACCACTTTAACTCATTTTTCATTGAAATTTGGGGTATAGAGCCACATGCAAGTCATTTTATCTTAGTTTTATTTCCATATCAGGGTACTTGCCAGTATAAAAATTGCTAGTACCAGATCTTAATCAGCTGAATTTAGTGTTACTATAGTAAAATAACACCTTATTACATGAGGATTTCCCTGTCCAAATAGATAGTCACATGGGTCACTTTCTGTCTAGATTTTTAGATCTCTGTTGACTGTAATGCCAAAGGAGATGAGCACAAGATGGAGAATGTAACCACCATCATTCTGTGTCGTTTGCTTGTCTATACGAGGCTTCAACTAATGAATAACCATTTGGTTTCATCTCAAAAAGTTTAATATGCAAGTGTTGGAACCAAGTACAATTTGTAGCGAGTTAAACAACATTATTCCCTCATATATGGATTTGTGATCTATCACTTACCCAGGATATTTCCTACATAGGAGTTGCACTTGTACTACTTGCAGAAACTCCTAGAGGAACGTTCATTATGCAATTTGCAGACTTTCCCCGTAATTATCTGTATAGTAACAGACCTTATAATCTACACATATTTCTCTCGTTAGGAAATGGTTGACTGTCCTGATAGACTTTTTTTGTCACATCTGTTACAGTTGTGGCTATATTCTTCTAGCCCGTCTAGTGTTTTCAACTTATCTGATGGGGTTAATTCTTAAGAAAGCCAAAAATAAAGAGTTACCATCTAAGTTGACCTTCATATGCATTTTTTCCCAGCGACAGTTTACTTGCATGGTTCCATATAGGTTATGTCTTAACTTTTTATCAATACAAATTCCCATTACTTTGAACCCATGCAGCAAAAATGATCCCTCTCTTCATGATGTTTGCTGGTGGACCTATTGGCTCGGGAAATCAATGGTAATCTTCTCACTTCCATGTCTCTATGCTACTAGGAAATATTGAGCATTACTTCCTTTGATATGATTCCTACCGTATTTGGTTATTCTTTGCTTTTGAATCTTGCAATAGTTGTTTGGAACATTCGGCCATTTGTCACAAGAAAGCTTGAAGTTACTATCTTCTGCTCCGGTGTCTACAACTATTATGAGGGTTAAAAATTGTTTATGATCTTCTCTGACCTTCACATTATTATACTTTACAGGTTTTCTTGGATTCATTTGGATGACTTAGTGAGCCTCATTTATGAAGCTCTGAAAAATCCATCTTATAAAGGCAAGCTGCTTATGATCTTGGTTACTGATTTTTTAAACTTGAATATAACTTCTGTATTCGCACCGATTTTCAATCTGTATTGGTCTATGCATCGTATTGTTATAATCCTTCCGATGTTGTTGTATGAACCTCCCTCTTTGAGTTTTCTTCTTCGTTAGAATTTCCAAAAGAGAAAATGCAGTTAGCAACTTCCTTTCAAACCTTTTCTACTTTGATCTTCTATATAACAGGATAACTTCCCAATTAAGAACATGTCCATTGAAATTTATGTATAACTTTTTGTATGAACCATAAAAGTTATGATGCCTTCTACTGGATCAAGATGTGACTTGCCTTTATACATAATGTTGGAGGGACACGGTCTTCTTTCAGGGGAGTGTGACATTAAGCTTACATTGTTCTTTCAGACTCAATTGAACTTTTAACTCTTAAGTCATGTTCTGAAACTCAGGTGTTATAAATGGAACTGCACCAAACCCAGTTCGGTTCAGAGAGATGTGTGAACATTTGGGGAATGTGATGGGTCGACCATCCTGGCTGCCTGTACCTGATTTTGCAATCAAAGCAGTCCTTGGTGAAGGTGCATCTGTAGTAAGTTTCTTGCGTCCTTGTTTCCTCTTAGGAATTTTTCTACAAGAGAAACTTAGGATAGTAGATATAAGTAATTATAGGTAATTTCCTCTCAAGTTCGTACTTCTTAATTGTGTTTATCATTTAAATATCTTTAAGACAATTAAAGAATAACATTTATTGATACACCTTGCACACATTTATAAATACTTTAAAAACTAAAATTAAAATTTTTTGATCTTCTTTTTTTGTAAAGTTCTGAGATACATCTTACACCCTTTTCTTGAAAAATCTTAACTGAATAAGGCCAATGGCAGACAAATGGTACAGAAGTTGAATTTACTTGTTAAGTATGTAATTACCATCTTTGTCAATATTAAACTCATATTTACGAGTTTCCCTCCGGCCTGACAAGTACTTTGTTTCAGGTATTGGATGGACAAAGAGTGCTTCCGGTAAGAGCCAAGGAATTAGGTTTTTCTTTTAAATTCTCTTATGTGAAGGATGCACTGAAGGACATTCTTTCAGCAAAAGACTGAGACTGACATCCATATACTTGCATGCATTCTTTTGCACTTGAGTCCTAAACCCAGAGAGTGCAGCATTTTTTGTACGAGATGTAAACTGAAAATGAGGTTGTAAGGTAAATCTTAAAATGAAGTTAAATGTTATACTTGTTTGTGCTATGTTGCCTATGTGTTTCATGTTCTAGACTACTTTGAGAGTTTGTGCAAAATTATTCATTTCTAAAGTAACCTATAACAGTTGGGTTTGGAATCACTAATCACGGCATGGCCAGAGTTTTTGTAATGATTGACCTATTCACAAAATTTCAGCTAGTTAAAACATTTTTGTTTCAGAAAAGGCCAACAAATTTGTCAGAAAGTTTTCAATTAGAATAGCAAATTTGATGTTAACTTTCATATTTGCAGATTCAAATCATTGATAAAAAAGATCCCAAATTATCTTCCGCAAATTACTACTACCAATCAAATTTACACTGGCTGGGGATTAAACACATGCAGGGATGATTCTATTCCTGTTGGTGAAGTATTCAGCGAACTTACCGTCACTCGGCTAATCCACTGTATCAATGACAAGCAGCGTCTTATGCAGGCATCTGCAATCAATACGAATGTTGCTAGATCACATAGCGGGAATGGAAAATATGATTTCACATTTTATGATGACATTACTCCTTCAGTTGTTGGACAATCCTGTGCTGTAGATTTTAAGAAAACCACAAGTCTTTCTCACTGTTTTCAAGATGGGAGATGCTAAATGTGCCCTAATCAAGATGACAACACTCAGAAGAAGGAAAAGTCTTTATATGATCTGAAAGCCTATTGAGCGCATAAATTTGTATAATACAGAAACAGGTCTAAATCTAATTTAAATATCATTCCCAGCCTCTGGAAGATTTCAAAGTCACACATGGAATAAACCATTGCAACTAAACATCATCAGGGCAGTGAGATGAATGAAACAGAGCATTAGATCAACCCTTCAATGAATACTTCTTCCCTGTAAAGGCTTGGAACTTGGGCTCTTCTTTCTGTTGAGGTTCTTCTTGTTTGGTCGTTTTCTCGACCTACAGGAAAGGAAATATGAGCCACTTTTCTGATGTCTATCTTAAAAATGACAATAATCTACACTTGTCTACAATAGATCCTGGCATGGTAAAAGGAGAAAATACCTTTTTTGCATCTTTGGGAGCATTGGCATTTGAACCAAACACAAGCTTCCCCTGAGATTGACGAGAATTCTGAGAAGTGGACCCTGATAACTTTGGTGCACCACCAATGGCTGCTGGCTGCTTGTCTTTTGCTCCGATAGAAGGAACTGGTGGCTGTTGATGCTTCAACGGTTTCCCATCCAAACGTCTTCCAGAACCAGTAAATGGACTGAATTTTGGTTCCTCAGCTGGTGCCTCTTCAACTGCAAAAATCAACATTCACAAGAATTCAACTTCAGCATACGATGATACACAAATTGCAGCCAAATGTTAAAGAACCAAAATGTAGCAGACATTACTATAAATGATAAAAAAAAAAAAAAAAAAATTACACCGACAGATTGATAATCTTAAACGAAATTGATATTTTCAAATGTTCTAATTTAGCTGTTATATTATACAGGATAATATTGGCAGAAAAATATAACAGTAACATATTCCGATAGAGCATAAACATAAGAATTGCTATTTTACAATGTCAATATGACTAGCCAATTTATTCAACCCAACTGTACACGTGGACCTTTCTTAATGCCCACCCAATAAGGCATGTTGCATTAAGGATACGATTAAGTGTAGGGATTTTATGCGCACACACAACTACCGTGTGTCATCCTCTATTAGTGATCTTTATGCACACACATAAAAAATTTAGTGATAGAGCACAAACACAGATCATCATCTGGATAATATGTCTGAGGAAATCCTAATCAATCCAATGAATAAGATAAAGCATACCATGATCATTCAAAATCAAATTACGATAAAAGGAAAGGTTGAGATATGTAAACCTTGAGCTGGACCCTTGCTTGAAGGAACAGATGATGCAGGTCTTTCAGGTTCCTTGTAATCAAGAGGAGGAGCAAAATCCACCTCACAATCTGTCTCAATGATACTTATGGCATTCGAGGGTTTTGCTTCTATGATATCTATGTAATACTTCTTATTGTTGTATGCTACCATGATACTGTCTCCTATAGTTAAACATGAGTAGTTCCTCAATGTTGTCTCCAAGCTGCATGACAAGTAGGAAAAAAAAAAAAAAAGGGAACACAGGGTTACGGTTAGATCGTCTCTTCAAATTGTTTATATATAAGACTTGCCCAAGGCTACAAAAGTAGGATTCCTAGAACAACTGACATATTAAATTAAGGAGTACACACAATTGTTTAAAATTGTCTGGTGGTTGTGGTGTGTTTTGGGGGGGGGGGGGGGGGGGGGGTGGGGGTGGAGATGGTACAAATTTCTCAAAGACATGGTGCAATGTTTCTCTAAACTGATTCAGCCGCGTACAAGGAGTCTTTCTCAACTTCGTGGAGGCCCTTTCAATTTGCATGCTTCTAATTTGTTTGCATGTCTGCCAGTGTTCGCTTGTTCTTTTCTGTTCCTTCACTCTTCCATACCACTCCCTTTCCCCCCAATTTGTTTTATTGATTTGGAAAAAGTGTCGTTACGAGGCAAACCTCCATTGTTGCCTCAGTTTAAGCTACTAAAGCAACTTGTCCCACAAGTCCACTAAATAATAAGACTATTGAGCAAGCTAACCCAACATTATATATTTGGATCAAATCAACATTGAACTTTTAGTTTTTAGTCATTATGCTTTGCCATTTTAGCGAGTGATAAACTCACTTGTGTTTATCAAACAACAAATTTGCTCACAAGATGAAAAGAAAAGACAATCATCATCCTAAATTCATAATGATTGTAAACTAAAAGAAGAGCTGTCACTTACATAGCTTTGGGGTTGGAAATATCTAAAAAGTCCTTTGTGTGAGGCTGCAGTTTCACATATGTTCCTTTTGGAAGAGTTACATTTTTCACCCGCACGGCATCGCCTTCTTGTAAAAGCATGTTTTCCATCATCTACAGGGAGAATGGTTCATAGGAGATGAGACATAAATATTTGGATATGGCATCTGGTCATTGCACCATTCTTAAATTTAAGGTTGATCACGATAAATAAAAAGTAGATATTCTTGGAATCTTACCCAGTATGGCATGTACATCACGCCTTCTTCCGCAATAAACTCCAGTACACCGCAGTGAGACACCCGTTCAGTTGCAGCATTGCGAAGTTCAAATAACATAGGATAATCAATATGAAGAGAAGCTGCAGGATGAAAATATGAGCGTGTTTAATGCTAGTGCATAACTAATAAATGAAGAGCTTTTCAAATAATACAAAACTATTTCCAACAACTGTCTTATAAGCATAGAAAAAAAAAAGATTTATCAAAAAGAAAATGGGAATTTTTTCTCACCAAGGCGATCAAGAGCTGATGGAGGCATTATAACTGAACCACATAAATAAAGTACGGTCAAAACTAGCTTCAGGTACAGAAAAACTCATAAAAATTAAGAGATGGAAGATTAACATACTTTTATCACCACTTTCGAGCTGAGGCTGCATAGTCACATGGAAAAATCTTTGATCAGCACATTAAAGAAACAAGCTAAGAATAAGAAGAAAATTAACTTTTGAACATGAAAATAAACTTTAGACAGAGAGAGGATGTGAATGTTGAATGAGTTTTTACATTATATTGCCAAAGGCTTGGAGGAAATCCAAGACTATCAACTTGTCAAGAAACCTCTACTCAATGGGGAATCTCAAACTAAACTGTGAAAATTTCATTAGGTTATGTTAGGAGCTTTGTAATGAGATGCTTGGAGTAAAAAAAGTAGTTATAACACTTCGATGGTGCAAATCATTATGCCACTTTTCAGTACCTTAAAAGGAAACTTCCACACTCAAATGATTACCCTTTCCTAAAAGTGCATACCATCAATGAAGACCTTATTAAGCAAACTACAGAGTTTTGAAGTTTTCTTTGGTACAATCTAACAATGGCCATCTGCCTTGGCCCAAATACTCGGAAAGTTGAGGCCTGATTTTTAATAAATTCCCAACGTACTGGCCTTTAGATTTTTAACTTGGTCCTTCCCAAAATTATATCTCCCTAACAGTCATTCTATTGTTAGGAGTCAAATTGGGATTGAATTCCATCAGGCTGTATAGCTATCATGCCCAAAGCAATTCTTCTCATACGAAAACAACTTGGGATTTCTTAGATGACATTGGGTTTCCAAATTATTAGTCATCATCATCATCAAAGCTCATTCTCAATACCTTTAGGGGTCGGCTATACGGATTTTGGTTCTCCAAGCAATGTGATCTTTTCACATATCCTCGCCTAATCCAAGCTGAAGGATGTCTTCCTTCACCATTTTCATCCAAATTTTCAATGATCAATGATCATCCCCTCCGTCTACACCCTCAATTAACTTGTCAATCTAAACATTTTCTAATTGGTCCCGTCCTTGGTTTCCAAATTATTAGTATATCTTTCAAATCCACCAGGTCGGATATTTTAATGTGCATTCAGCCTCAGTTAGAGAGTACAAATGCAAATGTTCACAAGATAAATAAATACCATATTGAGATACAACAAGATATAGAATATCAACCTTATCAATAAAAGACGCAGGGTAACAACGATAAATCTGCTCGAATGTCCCATGATATTCATACCCTTCAAAATACTGCAATCCAAAATATCACAATATAAGTTCTCTATTATTAATAACCAAAAAAAAAAAAAAATCATAAATAGCCCAAAATTCACTCTTCAAGAAACTAAAATAGCTTAATAGTGCATAATATAAAGCAAAAGACATACCATAGCTGAGTCTGGGTTACTACTCGAAGACTCTTCTCCTCCTCCAAAGCTACCAAATTGAACATAAAAAAACAGTTTTTTTAGCAATAGAGAACTAAAAGTGAACATAAACAGATGAAAACAATCAATTTAATTTAAAGGGGTTGCGTTGGTCGATCGAACAAATTGAATCGTCGAAGAGGTGAAGAGGTTTTACTTACTTTGATTCCCGAAGTTTTCAGAGAACAAAAAGAGAACTTGTAAATGAAGACAAGGTTGGAACTTGGAAGGGGAGAATATTGAGATGCGCTAGGTGCGTAATGCGCACGCCACCTTTGGGCCGGTGTAAAAGGCGCATTGAGACTTCGAGAGTCCAAGCCTATTTAGTAGCGAGATGGGCCCAAATTGAAAGCTTGTTAAGCCCAGGTTAGCCTAAATGTAAGACCAAGGATTGTGACTTCATTTTTCGAGGTAATTTCTGCAAGTAGATTTTAAGAAGAGCCCCAATTCTGGAGAGCGAGGGCTATCAGCCATTTTTTGCTAGGGGTGGAGCTCTTTACACTGTTACTCCTTCAATAGTTGATGTTTTTGACTGTATTTTAAAGAGAATGAGTAAAAATATAAAAGAGCCCAACTCTGGCAAAAAAATGGCAGGTTTGGTAGTCATTTTTTGCTAAGTTTTGGTATTTTTACACCTTTTTTACCTATTCTCTTTAAAACACAACCACTATCTATAGAAGGGGTAAAGTGTAAAAAAAAAAACTAAGATTTTATCCAAAAGTCGCTACGAAACTTGGTTGTCTTGAATTGTTGTTTTAATAAATATTTCGTTGTATATAGAAAAAACGTAAAAAAGTTTGTGTAATTTTGAAGTTATTAATTTAAGTATTTTAGACTCTTACTTACATTACATAAAAGTACAACAAGACTCATAATGTCATACAAATTATATATTGCATAAGAATCACTTATATAACAAATTCTAATAATAATTAATGTTATAATCAACGATAGTGATTTCATTTTCAAGTTGATTTCGGTCCCCGATTTTAAGAAATAATTTTGTGAAATATTTTGTTTTGTGTAGAAAGCGTAAATATTTGGATTGTGATTTTAAATTTAACAATATAAGTTATAAATTTAAAATTTTTAAATACTACAGAATAAATATTACATAAGAATCACTTATATAACAAATTTTGATACTAAAATAACATTATAGCATGTTAACATATACGGAGATTAAAATATGTATTTATTTACTTTGGAAAATTTTGACATATTTTGAAAATTTCAAAATATGAAATATTTCGTGAAATTTTGACATATTTCGAGAAATCACATTCATTAGTTATAATGGGTTAAAATGTACGAAAATTAAGATTGACCTATTGAAATTTTTTTTTCAAATTTCAAAAAACAATTTGGTAACAGAAAAAAAAAAATATTATATATATATATATATATTAATATATATTTTTTTCGTGAAGAAATCACGTTCCTTTTGCAAGACTATGGTCTCTAACTCGAACTAGATTATCCGTTCACTGTTTTGGTCTTTTCTATGGACTTTAGAATCCTTTTGGTCTCTCTAGGGATTTAGCTTAGAGAGATTCTAAATGTCGAGGGAAAGGGCGAGGAATTCAGCGAGGGAAATGAGCTGGCGAGGTGAGAGCCGTTCATTTCCCTCGAAATCCGTGTGTTGACTTTTTTCACATGGATCTCGAGGGAAATGAACGGCTCTCACCTCGCCAGCTCATTTCCCTCGCTGAATTCCTCGCCCTTTCCCTCGACATTTAGAATTTCTCTTTAGCTTAATACTCTCCTCTACGAAAGCTCCTGTCGTCCTTCCGACGTTTTGATTATAATAGAGATGATTTAGACCTATTATTAGTCTCATTTGATTGATATAATAGCAAGTACAATACTGAATAAAGTATTGCAAAGAGACCACTTATAATGCTACCATAGGTTTTGGGGCTCTAGGCATCTCCAAAAGTCTAAAAAAAGGTAGGTCACTGAATTATTCTGCATATATTTATACTTTACATTTTATAGTGTATCTCTCTTTCTTTGCATGCCAAATTACAGGAAAAAGCTTATCAAATTGATGGGGAGAATCATGAAAGATTGAGAAAGGGAAGTGATGATGAGGCCCTAAATTCTATGCTTTAGTAGCATAAAATAAACACACAATTGGTACAAAACAAATGCTAAACTTCCATAATTTGGGTTGTACAAAACAAGTGCTTGATATATGCTTGGAATGGTTATGGGGTAGTTTTCCTCGTGTGTTTATGTGATGTGTGGAAAGAGAGAAATATGAGAATTTTTAAAGGGTTTAACAGATCAGAACACTTTATCTTTATAGAGATTGGAAAATTATTGTGGAAGATGACTTAGACTTGTAATCTCTTTAGAGACTTAATGGTGTCTTGGCATTCCTTGATATACAGATGATTGTAATTTGTTTATCTTCTTATCTTTAATAAAAATCTTTGTGTTTCGACAAAAAAGGTTGGGTCAAACCTCAAATACAAAATTAGCATGGAAATCCTAATACTAATTAAAATACATATTTGATAATAACTGTGAAAACACTTCATTTTCAAAACAAATATCCTGCAAATATGTATTGGATAGAGGCATTTTTGAACACTCCAATAGACACTCTATGCTTACATTATCATCATTTTTTAGTTCCAAATGCCTCTTTCATGTTATGAAAATTCATAGTGACATGGTTAAAAGTAGTCAGAAGTTTACCCATTCTAGTACCACTCTCGGCCAAGCACGTTTAATTACGGAGTTCTAATGGGATACGGTGCATTACCTGCACGAGTGTTTCATTGTTACATATATAGTTTGAAGCTTATTGACTAGTATGACCATATGATACTGTTATCATGATCGATCAAAAAAATATGTACAAGCATTGTTGGTCGGTTGGTCCCCGATGATTTCCAAATGTAAAAAAACAAATATAGAAGTTGGTCCCCTCAATTGATGGTGATATGCATCATGTTAGAGCACCTTCTTCTTCTTCATCTACAGAAAGAGACCTGAAACAGAAGTTTCAGAGAAGACAGGCTTGTTATAACATGGGCATTTTCTCTTCAATCCTTATCTTTTGTTTGTAGTGTTTCTCATATTAGTTGTCTTGCAACTAATATTTCCTGTCTCCACCCCCAAAGTTCAAGCTACCCAAGTAAATAAGGATCCAGAGTGACTGTATTTGTAGGTGCTAATCTATGTAATAAATATAAATAATCTTCCTAAACGAATAAAAATTATTTGCTCATGGTCGAAATAAGATTGATAACTAATAGCAGGATATGGTATTTTTAAGAAAAACTTCAGAGTTAGATCTACTATTTAGACCGGCAACTGAACATATTACATTTGAACGACAATCAAAAGAAAAAAGGTTATACTAGTGATACAAGGTCCAAAGTAGAACAAATTGCAGTCCAAGCGGTCACATTTTTAGTTTAGCTGTCTTAGTCCCACAATTAGTGGATGTTTTTGAGATTGGAAAGTGACAAATGAATGTTTTTTTTTTTTAATGGAAGTGACAATGTCCTTGTAATAGTTACTTGTTCGCAACTATGTTATAATTGTTTGAACTCGGCCTTAATCTAAAATGTGGGTGTTTTGCAACTTTATTCCATAAAAGTTGGCTTTAAACTGTGTTCCAACTAAAATTTAGCCTAAACCCTTAGTTGATAATGTAGGGATTAGCATTATGTATATTTAGAATACCCATCCAAATAACAATGTAAATGGACAAACCTAGACCTCCTACCCCTTTCTTGCTTTGAATAAATGTGTGAAACCATACATGATGTAGTTGGAAAGAGGCAAGACAAGAAGTCTGTAGTGTTACGCTGTATGGAAGTTGTAGTTATACATACAATTCATTCAATAGAAATGGCTATAAGTGTGAATCCATACGTATGTTGGCCGAAATCTATACAAACCATCAAATGTTGGTACTACATACAATGTGGTTCCATGGGTTATCTCAATATGAGACCTTGAAACCCAAGTGAATTACTTGAATGCATGATTTTCATCATGTTATAGTTGTGATTCATGATAAAATGACTTTATCCATTGCAGAGATCTTTACTTACTCAATTGGATAGTCAATGGTAGTAGCTCACCCACTTACTGAATTATTGTAACAAATTATGTACAATTTTTCCCTCCTTTTCAACTACTTCTCTTAAAATTGAAAATTCAAAAATGGAATATTAGACCAATGATTTCAAACTTTCAGCAGTTCATGAGTCAAGAAAATGAGGAAAGTGAAAAAGCAAAATTCAAGGAGTGAAAGAGAAGAAAAGCAAAAGAAAGAAAATTGAGGCATGTGATGTGTAGATAAGAAGTCACAAGTTGGAATGATTAGGTTATGAGATTAGTGTTGATTCATAATGTGCGAACTAAATGAAATGGACAGCTTGATTGGTTAACTGTAGTGTGTGTGAGTGTTTTGAATTGAGCAATATAATCAGCATGAATGTGAACTAATGATTATTAAATGTGATCGAAATTGATTTCATGCAGGAAAAAAAGGGTTTTCTTTTACTTAACTTCCTGGAAAAAGAAGGCGACAGCTACACTTGGTCTTTAATAATTTGAGCTGCATCATCTCATTGTGTCCTAAGTTATTTGCTGCCATTTCCTGCATTTCATCATGAATGAACGGAAGACATCTTAAATGTGCATGTACGAAGATATAGAAATGAAAATATAGTCCAATGAAATGAAAATGTAACTTACATTGGCTACAAAATGAAACTCGTAATGTAATACAAATTCATTCATCTCGCTCGAGGCTTCTTAGTAGTGGCAAGGGTGCGCCATGTCAAACACATATCTTACTCCGCGATATCTTGTGCCGCAATGTGTATTTACAAGAACTTTAGAGTTTTACCCAATAAAGATAAAGCTAATTAGCCTATTATAGTAGCACTTTCTGTGAATCTTTTTTTTTGGGTAAATTTGTTTACAATGGAAGTGAAAGTGAAAGTGGATGCTCTTGAACAAGAAAGTGAGGTCAAAGTGCAAAGGAAAAGAAGTTCTAATGCTCTAGGGATGGTAACCAAAATATTTTGTCATAGAGGGACTTGATTCGAAAACCCAAAATGCCAAAAAAGAGTGAACATTTCAAAAGGATTTTAAAAGAAGAGGGAAGGCCAAGAAGGCGGAAGACAGACAGACAGACGGAGCGCACATTACACAGTGGCGCAACACATGGCGACTCCTCTCTGTTTTGATCTCCTCTACTGCTAACCTACGCCACCACCTAAAACTTCACTAACAAACTCTTAAAAAAGCCAAAACCACCACTCTCACCACCACCATCAGCACCATGCGCAAGCTAGCCTCACCCCTCATCCTCCTCCTTCCCACTCTCCTCTCTTCATCTTTCCTACGCCGCATCCATACCATCAACGACACTCAATCCGACATCGAAGCGCTCACATCGTTCAAACTAGCCCTACACGATCCCCTAGGAGCGATGACGGCTGGGATCCTTCCACGCCACTCGCCCCTGCGACTGGCGAGGCGTATCGTGTTCAAACTCCTCTCGAGTCACTGAGCTCCGCCTGCCTCGTCTCCAACTCGCTGGTCAACTCAGTCCTCGCCTCGCTAATTTACGCCAGCTGCGCAAATTAAGCCTCCGATCTAACCGCTTCAATGGATCAATCCCTTCTTCGCTCTTCAAGTATCCAACCTCCGCTCCGTGTTCTTGCAGTACAACTCCTTCTCCGGCAGTCTCCCGCCAGAGCTAGCCAACCTCACCTACCTACAGGTTTTCAATGTAGCTCAAAATCTTCTCTCCGGTCCGCTCTCCGGTGATCTCCCTCAGAATCTCCGGTACATTGACCTCTCATCCAACTCACTCTCCGGTGAAATCCCTCATAACCTCTCCGCTCTATCTCGCCTTGAATTCGTCAACTTCGCCTTCAATCATTTCTCCGGAGAGATTCCAGCTAGTTTCGGAGAGCTTCAGAACATTCAGTATCTTTGGTTGGATTGGAATAGGTTAGAAGGAACTCTTCCTTCCGCTATTGCCAACTGTTCTTCTCTAATGTACCTAAGCCTGCAAGGTAATTCGATTAGAGGTCTTGTTCCGTCGGCAATTGGAGCTCTTCCGAGCCTCCAAGTGATCTCTCTAGCTCACAACGAGCTCTCCGGTTCGGTTCCATCGTCAATGTTTCACAATGTCTCTCTCAGTTCTCCATCTTTGAAGATTGTTCAGCTAGGGTTCAACAAGTTCACTGATCTCATTCCACCACCAGAGGCTCAGTTTTACAGTGTATTAGAGGTTTTAGATCTTCAGCATAATCGAATACAAGGCGAGTTTCCGTCGTGGTTAACCAATGTAGCTACATTCAATGTGTTGGATCTTTCGGGGAATTCCTTCTCCGGACGGATTCCAGTCGAGATTGGTAATCTCATTTTGTTACAAGAGCTGAGATTGGCGAACAATTCGCTTGTCGGAGAAATTCCCAAGGAGATACTGAAATGTAGCTCTCTAAATGTTCTTGATCTAGAAGGAAACCAGTTTTCAAGCGAAATTCCAGAGTTTTTGGGGCAATTTAAAGGTTTGAAGACGTTATCTCTCGGTGGGAATCAGTTCTCTGGTGCAATTTCTGCTAGTTTCGGAAACCTGTTGGAGCTCGAGACTTTGAACTTGAGAGAGAATGACCTAAGTGGAGGTTTACCGGAGGAGCTGATGAAGTTGAGCAATTTGACTACCTTGAATCTCAGTGGGAACAAATTATCCGGAGAAATCCCAACCAGCATTGGTGATTCAAGGGGTTTGGTGGTTCTTAATATGAGCAATTGCGGGTTTTCTGGAAGGATTCCGGCGAGCATTGGGAATCTATTGCAGCTTACAACACTGGATTTGAGTCATCAAAACCTGTCTGGTGAGATCCCATTTGAACTCTCAGGTTTGCCTAATTTGCAATATATTTCACTAGAAGAAAACATGCTCTCTGGTGATGTTCCTGAAGGTTTTAGTAGCTTGTTGAGTTTACATTATGTGAACTTGTCATCGAATGTGTTCTTTGGTTCGGTTCCTGGTACCTATGGTTTTCTACAATCATTGTCTGTTTTGTCTATGTCGAACAATCGCATTTCGGGTCCTATCCCGGCAGAGCTTGGCAATTGTACTGATCTTGAAGTTCTACAGCTCCGTTCAAATCATTTAAAAGGTGACATACCGGGTGATCTTTCTCATCTTGAGAATTTGAAGGAGCTTGATTTGGGTCTGAACAATCTTACTGGCGAAATCCCGGAGGAAATTTCGGAATGTAAGTCCTTAAAGTTGCTATCATTGGATGGGAATCACCTCTCTGGGCACATACCGGAGTCAATATCGAAGCTATTGAACCTGACGGAACTGAATTTATCTGCAAACAATTTGAGTGGGTTGATACCAGAGAACTTGATTCTCATACCCCATTTGCAACACTTGAATGTGTCGAAGAATAACCTCGATGGGGAGATTCCCACATTACTGGCTGATCGGTTCAATGATTCAAGTGCTTTTGCAATGAATCGAAATTTATGTGGGAAGCCTTTGAATACACAATGTGCCATCAAAAGCAAGGGAAACAAGAAGAAGAGGAATAAGTTGATTTTATTGATTGGTGTTACAATAGCCGGAGCTATCCTGCTATCCTTGTTGTGTTGCTGCTACATATTTAGCCTTTTAAGATGGCGCAGACAGCTCCAAGCGGCGAGAGCTGGTGAGAAAAATCAAGCCCAGGTCGCGCTAGTTCAGGAGCAGAAGGTGGTCGTGGCAGTGGAGAGAATGGGGGACCTAAATTATCATGTTCAGTACGAAGCTCACTTATTCAGAGACAGTAGAGGCAACAAGGAATTTCGATGAAGAAAATGTATTAAGCAGGGGAAGATATGGGCTGTTATTCAAAGCATGCTTCCAGGATGGAACAGTGCTTTCAATCCGCCGCCTCCCTGATGGATCACCCGTTGAGGAGCCTACTTTCCGAAAGGAGGCAGAGTCACTCGGGAAGGTTAAACACCGAAACCTAACAGTGCTCAGAGGCTACTATGCCGGTCCGCCCACTGTCCGCCTTTTGGTTTACGACTACATGCCTAATGGCAATCTTGCGACACTACTTCAAGAAGCATCCCACCAAGATGGTCATGTCCTGAATTGGCCAATGCGCCATCTCATTGCACTCGGTGTTGCACGAGGCCTAGCATTCCTACACACATCCACATTAGTCCACGGCGACATCAAGCCACAAAACATACTCTTTGATGCTGATTTTGAAGCACATTTGTCCGATTTTGGGCTCGATAAATTATCACTAGCCAGAATATCAGCTGAAGCATCCACATCTACTCCACCAATTGGCACAATTGGGTATGTCTCACCAGAGGCTGCATTAACCGGACAAGCCACAAAAGAAGCCGATGTTTACAGTTTTGGAATTGTATTACTTGAGTTACTAACAGGTAGAAGGCCAGTCATGTTCAATCAAGATGAAGAGGACATTGTCAAGTGGGTGAAGAAGCAATTGCAACAGGGTCAGATAAACGAACTACTCGAACCAGGATTGCTTGAGCTAGACCCAGAGTCATCCGAATGGGAAGAATTCTTATTAGGGGTTAAAGTTGGGTTGCTCTGCACTGCTCCCGACCCATTGGATCGGCCGTCGATGACCGACATTGTGTTCATGTTAGAAGGTTGTAGAGTTGGTCCAGACATTCCTTCATCAGTTGATCCCACTTCCCATCCTTCCCCAGCTTGAGCTACAACTAACTATTCACTCTCACCATTCCATTTGTGGTCAATGTAGCGAGACTAGGTCAAAGTGACCCATTTTCTCTGTATTTCCCGCCTAAAAAACCAGATCGCCACGTGGAAGGCTTGTACGAAGTAGCCGTTACTGTACTTGGCACTGTTGTCTTATCTTTTCAGAAGGATAATAAAAGTGTCGTCAGGACCTGAAAAGCCTGTCGGGTGAAATTATTATTGTTTTTTTTCTTTCACAGATCCCACGTCAGACTGTCTGGGACCCACTCGGTAACAGGCCACGTGGCAGAAACTGGTGTCACAAACTTTTGTATTGTTTATTTGTAGGATGAGGAGTAGTAGCTGGGAAGCAACGTTGTTGTTGTTTATTGTAGTTTTTTGAGGTGGTGACAAAATCATGAAAAATTTTTGGGAGAATTGATTTCGTTGTCATGAAATTGTGGAATTGGAGATTAAAGTATTTGATTTGATTAAGTTCACTAATAATGTTTTTAATTTTTTGTTCAAGTACCAATGGATGTAACGATAAATGAATCTCTCTTCTTTGTTTTGTCTTTGTTTGTGTGAATTATTGTACTCTCTTCCTGTTTCATTACATGGGGAATTGGGGGCAAGTGGTGAAAAGTAATGTATGATATGACCGTTGTATGCATTGTGTCTGTTTTTTTTCAGTAAAATTTTAAAAATTACCATTAACGCCCAACTGGATAGCACGGAGGGATCATCAAGAGCTCAGAAGCTAAATTCAGTAAAATCTTGACTACTAGCCAACCTCCAAAAGAAAGAGTCAGCTCTTCTTATGAACAGTAAAACTATGTATCATTTGTATAAAGGTTTTGGAGTCTTAAAACAAGAAAAACAAATACTTAGGTGAATAGTATACTTAGGTGAATAGTGATCAACAGTATTTTTGTCATTTTAAATTATACATACGTACCATTTTTACCCTTTTAAATAATGCTAATTATACCTAAGCCCTTATTATCATTTATTCGAAATCTTTAATTATTTACAGAGCGCTTAAGCAATGGGTGGGTGGCGAGCAGGTGCCTGGCGCCCAGGGGCCTAGGCGGTCTTAGCTCTTAGATTTTGTATTATAATTTTAATAATTTACAAAAAGTTAAGCCTAATACCTTATCAATTACATCCAATTTAATGTCAATATAAATATGCAAAATTTAAAAACACGAAAATTAACAATCATGAATAAAATTTATTAAAACTCAAATGACTAAAGTTGGTCATGATGGGTACTTTATACAAAGTTGAATTTGTGAATAAATATCCAAACCTACTCTTTTATTTATTTTCAAATTGCATGAATGACCTCAGTCATGTTTGATAAAATCTGCATTATAAAAATTGGTACCGGCAGATCCTTTGAGAATTCCATTAAGTAATCATCATTTGCTACATTCACATATACTGAATAGATTTTTTTTAATTGTTTATTTCTAAAAAAGAGGAAAGAAAAATAAAATAAGAACACAATCAACATTATTTAAAAAAAAAAAAAAACTCGCCCAGACCGCCTAGACCGCCCAGCCATTAATCTAGGCGTTTCTCTAACGCTTAGGCCGATTTTTGAACACTGATATCTAAACAAAATAATTATATATTAATAATTAAAATTAAAATTATATTATACATATAGGCCATTAAAATTATAAATAATTTTGTTCTTTAGAATTTTAATAACTTTTCTTACTTATTATCGAAATGTTGTAATAAAATAAAAATATATATTAAATATTCGCACATGTAGAGCACGCCCACACCCTAATTTATTATAAAAATTTCATAATAAGAAAAAAAATATTACTGAATATCTAAACAAAATAATTATATATAATTTTAAGGGCCTATAAATTTATAAATAAATTATTTAAAATTTAGAGACATATTTATAATTAATCAATATTTGAGAGATGATGATTTTAATTGTAAAAGTATAAAATGTGGAAGATAAAATAGAAAATACAAAAGTTATATGTAAGGGTATTTTTATAATTTAAAATAATTGAAGGACTTATAATAAATTATATTAGGAGCTTAGGTATTATTAATGAATGTTTACATGGACTGATTTTAATTGTAAATAGTTTAAATATGATTGAGTAAAATAGTAAAAACATTTAATATTGTTTTTCATTTGATTGACATAAACACTCGTTTCACTTTTTACCGACTTGATTTTTCTTTTAAACACCCATTTCACTTTTTACAGACTTGATTTTTCTTTTAAATACCATAAAATTTGGAGGGCAAAATTGGAAAGAAAAATCAAGTTGAAGACATTTTTACCGTTCCTACACAGGCTACAGTTGAACTCGTCTCCAACCAAAACTAGGCTAAAATGTGATTTAAGTGGTCATCTTCCTTTGATACTTCAGAAATTCTAGCTAGCCTGGGAAAACCCAGCCGTTGCTATTGGGTGGCGAAAATACTTTTTACCCCTCCCCCCTCCTTGAACACAAACTCCAAAAAAAAAAAAAGTGTTTAAAAAGGGGCAACAATGTATTTTTGCCTTCCAGACTGATTTTCCCAGGCAACCTAGAATTGTTCTACTTGAGAAATGATTGATTTGAAAAGGTAAAATGATTGATTTGAAAAGACGAACCACCTGCATCTGTCAAATTTAGTTTATAGAGCTAAAGAAAGTGATAGAAATGGTGAAGATTCAAGACGCATTGTTTCTTGAAATGCAAAACAGAGACATCCAAAGTTTCTAGCAATTTCTTCTTGGAAAATCTAAATGGCGAGGAAATGGGTGAGGAAACGGGCGACGGGTGAGTGTGACCGCTCATTCCTCACGAGATGCACAGCCTCACAAATTTCGAAGGGGTGAGTGGGAATACTCACTCCTCGCCATTTCCCCGACGGCTAGAAGGACTCTTTTTCTTATATATATATATATAATAAAAAATATTAAAAATAAATGTTAATTAGTTGTTAGTGCGCAGAGGAATATTGACTGACTTGTGAGATTTCTGAACCAAAACAAGTAGGCTCATAAATAGTAGCCTGACTTTTAGTTTAGGAGGGCCTCATGGGTCGAACCAAAATGTATGACAACTCTACTAACACATCAGCACTTTTTATCGAAGCATCAATGAAGACAGACAAGGGTCATTTTATGAATTAACGAACGAACAAAGCAGCTTAAACCCCTTCAAAATAATATAAGAAATAAACGAAGCCACAGGAATAGATCGAGAAACATCCAAAGTAGCATCTGCAGTAATGGGATTTCAGAAGACATTCGTTAATACACATCACATATCACATTGTACCATCTCTGAAATTTTCTCAGCATAAAAAACATCCTTATTTGATAATTAGAGTGAAAAACAATAACTGTGATTATGGAAGCGGATTTCATATGAAACTTTCCAACAAAATTTCTGCTCTTTCATTAAGAGCAAGAATAGATTGCACATAAATAAAAGAGTTACATTCAGTTCCCACCCTTTTTTCCCTTCTTCTGTGGGTGACTTTCTTTTCTACTACCATAATGGAGCTCCTGGCATGTGTAGCAATGTTACTCTTGCTTCAACAACTACTTCACATCTGTATTACATAATGACTGAAGCCTTATCCACAGTAACAGCGTGCCTGTGTATTACTACAAATCTTTTGTTTCTCATTTTGCCCACTTCCCAAATTAGGCATTATTTAGTTGGTTGAAAGTTTAATAAAGATTTTTAATATAACAAGATTCTTTCAAAAAGTTAATTTTGACGGTGCATCTTACAACGTTTTGGATTTGTACAACCTTTTACCCACACTAATTTTACATTACTTAATGTAAAAACATCCATGATTCATCTCTAAACAATAAAAGTGATCTTGTTGTGTACCATGAGATTTTTCACGTAATATTCATATGACCATTGATTGTTTTATTTCACATTTTTTCTTGTTTTGTTAAATGGGTGCTACCTTTAAAATGCTTTGTTATAATTCCTTATCTTTGTTACGCTTTAAGTGATATACAGAAAACCAATACACACAAGTACCGATTATTTCAAGCAACCGCCCTTTGCCAACTAAATGCAAATTAGAAAGATGTAGATGGATTTCGTCATTGGCTTTGCAAGTCTAGTCAATAATCAGATATCCCAAATACTAAATTGGAGCCAACAAGGAGAAATAAATCCGACAAACTTTGCCTTGAATAGAACGATGAAAATTAACCCCTACTCAAACAGGCTTCCGAGCCTATCCACTCCACTCTCCAAAAGAAGGGAGTCAATACAACAAAATGATGGGAAAGCCAAGTGCATTGCATCAAGCCAACACGATTCCTACGCAATTGGATTCCTCGACTTCGACATAAAACAAATAGCTCGAATGTAGAGAGAATATCTAAGATTGAATTATTGTAAACAAACGATCCGATCGAATTTTAGAACTTCGTACCATATTCGGCTCCCACAAGAAAATGGATAACCATAATCCAACTTTATAATATTTTAATTACTCTATTTGGTCCAGATTTGATTTTTCGAACGTGATATAATGAAAAGAGCAATAAGTAATTTTGCTTTGATGACTACATCTACTTTGCCCCATACATAAATAAAGTGGAACGTGACTTTTATAACTGTGGCACATTCGAGCTTTTACAAAAAATCGGAATGTCTACAACAACAAAAATTTCGAACCCATTTTTTATTCACGTAATTTTTAGAATCCATTTGGGTTTTGGTTGTTGTCCATAACATTTATACCCTAACTCTAACTTTCCTAAACCCCAGTTGGTGGCCCCAAAATACTTCAATAGCACAAGGAACTTAAAAGAGTTATTAAAAAAAATGTGTAATGTGTGTGAGTTGGGGTTGATTTCCCCTTGTTTTGGGATGAAAAGAAGACAATCAAAGTCCAAAAGCCCTAAAAATAGGTCTAGTCATGTTGGATCTAGAGAAGTTAACACATTTCTAGAAATTATGTATTAGCCCTGGAGATTTTCTGAAATTGCAGCAAATCCCTGAATTTTTATAAATTCATAAATCGACCTATATACTTTCTGAAAATGTGAACCCTAGAATTTATGAAATCATAGAGAAACCCAGACCACCATATCAAGTCCCTTTTATTATCCATATTTGGATTAATTTTCTTGCAAACTTTGATAGTTGTTCCGTGTCAGCATTGGATGAGGCTCAATTACTACATTAGGTTAACGGTTTTGACATTTCATTGGTTCATTCGAAATCTATGGCATGTTCAACTATGACATGCATGCTACTACAAATGAAATTTTTGTGATTTCAATGTCCAAACTTGAGGTCAAGGTCATTCTACGGAAAATAACTTTTAGGACCTATTTTTCACAAAATAGACAATTTAGATACTGTAATTGATGTAATGACTAAATTGTACCTATTTTTATACTTTTATGACCAACAAGGATTATTTCATTAACCTAGATTAACTTATAAAGTTTATGACATATTTATCTTCCAAAAAAACATTTCATGAATTCTTCTATCTTGATATTTTAAGCTAGAAAACCTGAATTTATACTATTATACCAACAAGGACCCTTTTATTAATGATTTTTTTAAAAAAAATTTAAATACTCTTTGTCAAGTTTTTTTTCTTCCTTCAATACTTAGGACCGTTGATGCTAAAAAGAAACGTTGTAAGTGTGGCAACGGCAAGGATTGTGATTTCTCAAAACGTTTCACCAAAATTTTCGTTTTTTTGAAATTACGAAAAGTAAAAAGACGAAAGGAAAAATTACATTTTTAGAGGGTTTTTTTGAAAAATTTTGAGGATTTTTTCATAAATTTTGGGGTTTTTCATAAATTTCTTTTTTTTCGTCAAAGTAAAAAAAAACTACTAAAAATTACATATTTCGAGGATTTTTTGAAACATTTCAGGATTTTTTTCTTAAATTTTGATTTTTTCCTAATTATCATTTATTCTAATTATTTATTGATTTTTAAACCACCCCTAATTTTCTAATTAATATTTCTTCTACTTATATATTTATTTTTTAAACTAACCCTGATTTTCTAATTATAGGTATTTTGTTTCATTTAATGTGTTTAATACATTTATTTACTTGCATCTTATTTTTCACATATTTAATATACCCTCGAAATTCATTATATATATTTCATTTATCCTCGCAATTTTTTAGTTTTTTATTTACACACTGAAATATTTCTTAAAATCAGGAGACCGAAATTAACTCTAAAAACAAATCACAATCCTTGTTTATAATTCCATTGGAACATAAAAATTTATGACAAGTGAATCAAATTGATTTTATTAATTGATTAAAACCAAATTTCTAATCAACATTAATTGCATTATGAAAAGTTTACCAAACCTAAGCATAATATTTGCTTAACTTTTCAGTCAATGAAAACTTTAAAAAAACTTATAATTTGTTGTTCATAATTAGAATAATTAATATTGATACATACAACGACATGGGGTGGGTAAGGGTAAGGGTTAAAAAAAATAAAAAAATAAAAAAAATCATTAATAAAAGAGTATTTGGTGTTCATAAAAGTATAAAATTAGGTTTTATTTATTTAGGAAGGGTAAATATGTTCTATAACTTTATGAATTAACCTGAGTTAATAAAATAGTCATTGTCTGTCATTAAAGTATAAAATTAGGCACAAATTAGCCATTACATTGACTACGATATCTAAATGGTTTATTTTGTGAAGAAATAGGCCTTAAAAATCATTTTTTGTTCATTCTATCCCAAGCAATTTTTATTGGAATTATAATACATCAACATGTGCATTACTTATGTGTGTGGCATGCACAAGATATTTTCTAAAATATGTTATTTCTAATTAGTTGAATTAAATAAATCAAGGTAGAAATTTATGTAATTAGTATTTATTTATTTAATTGTAGGAAAGTGGGTGTAATGGGAGAGCATATTTAGGACAGATGATTTGGGCGGTTTCTTTTCAATTAGAATAAAGGTTTATTTATTCTTATAAATATGTATTTGTGTAGATTGAAGTTAAGGCGAGTCGAGATTAGTTCTTGAATTTGAAGAACTTGCATGATTGAATTGATGGATTTGTTTTATTGCTTGTGATAAACAATTCATTATAACGGTGAAATATAATTTTAAGTTTTAACTAATAAAAACCCAAAGACTAGATTCATCAACAACCCTATTCTCTCTCCCTCACTGATGTTGTAGATGGGAAGAAAACCCCTAGAAGTAACCAAAATGTTGTGTCTGCCTGTAACTCGCCTGTCTGCTCAACTTCTTGGCACTAACTGCCCTACTAAAGCCCAAGTAGGGTTTGAGTCACAAACCCTTTCTCTCCCTCGCTGATGTTGAGTGCATACCACAAACTCGCCCAAGTAGAGCCTCAAGATTTGTGTTATCAACCTTATTGGAAACACAAGCCTTAATAAAACCATCATTTTCATAAATGTTGTCTTCAAACTAGTCCTCAAATGTCACTTTCATCTAATTAAATTGAGTTTGAAAAGACCTTAGGGCAATCTAGCGGTTCAAGCATAGCCTCTAGTCATGGAATGCACTTGTTGATGGCTTGTTTATTTGTACACATATGGCAAGTGCCATCATTCTTCAATTAGGTTTCGAAATTGCATTGAAAGAGAAATTCCTTCTGACTTTTGTAACCTGTCGTAATTCAGCATGTCTAGTTGGGTCCATCTCTTGAAAAAGCAAGTGGGCAATAGAGCTTCAAGGAACAGACTAGATCAATGACATGTTCAATATCGAGGAGCAAAATGCTTGGACTCTTCGGAAAACCCCATTTTGAGTCGACGTGTCGGACATGGACACGCTCCTGACACGTATGACATGTGGTCAACCCTCTGACACGTTACTCAGTCCGGACATGGCAGTTTTTTTTTCTTGGGTTGCAAATAGCAACCCTTTAGGGCTTCATCATTCTTCTTCACTAGCCAATCGCACAGACAAAAAAAAATGAATCACAAAGAAAAGGTAGAGGAAAAACAAATAAGAGGGTTTTGATCCGCTCAACTCAGTTCATTTATCACATTCTTCTTGAGCCGTCCCAATTAGGGCGTCTCTTCAATCAGTCCAATCCACACTGACAAAAAAATAAATAAATAAATAAATAAATCGCAGAAAATAGGAAAATGGGGTTCGATCATCCCTGTTTCGAGTGCTTGCTAGACGGCTAGTTCATTGTTGTCGATGTCAGTTTAAGCATTCCATTTACATCAAGTTCAGTCTGTTGATTCAATTCAATCCATGCTTCGATTCCTTTGTTTTCTTTGTTGGTTCTTCTCAAGTTGTCGATTGGGTCATCGTGAAATTGGTTTATATGTTGATAGAAGTTGATGCTAAAAACAATACTTAGGACCATTGATGCTAAAAAGAGAAGTTGTAAGTGTGGCAACGGCAAGGATTGTGATTTCTGCCAATGGTGTTATGGCCTAGTGGTTAGGGTTGTGTGGGTTTGTCCCCGACGTCCTAGCTTCGAATCCCACCTGTGGCATGGTTATTTTCTAATGGGTGTTGACCTATAGGTCGCCCAGTTGATAGGTTATGGGATCCTTAAAAACCCAGCTCGCCTTTCAAAAAAAATAATAATAATAAGGATTGTGATTTCTCAAAGTTACATGAAATTTCACAAAAATTTTCGTTTTTTTGAAATTACGAAAAGTAAAAAGACGAAAAAAAATTACATTTTTAGAGGTTTTTTTTTGAAATTTTTCGAGGATTTTTCATAAATTTCTTTTTTCATCAAAAGTACAAAAAAAACTACTAAAAATTACATATTTCGAGGATTTTTTTCTTAAATTTTGATTTTTTCCTAATTATCATTTATTCTAATTATTTATTGATTTTTAAACCACCCCTAATTTCCTAATTAATATTTCTTCTACTTATATATTTATTTTTGAAACTAACCCTAATTTTCTAATTATAGGTATTTTGTTTTCATTTGATGTGTTTAATACATTTATTTACTTGCATCTTATTTTTCACATATTTAATATACCCTCGAAATTCATTATATATATTTCATTTATCCTCAAAATTTTTAAGTTTTTTATTTACACACTGAAATATTTCTTAAAATCAGGAGACCAAAATTAACTCTAAAAACAAAATCACAATCCTTGGTTATAATTCCATTGAAATATAAAAATTTATGACAAGTTAATCAAATTGATTTTATTAATAGATTAAAACCAAATTTCTAATCATCATTAATTGCATTATGAAAAGCTTACCAAACCTAAGCATAATAA
>QNQO01003550.1:0-55589 GCA_003290165.1 Berberis thunbergii | reverse complement strand
AGTGTTATTGCAACAGCAGAAAGGTTTAGCGATTATATGCCCATGGCTGGATCCACTTCGCTCAATCACTCCACAGCTGGAACTGGCAGTACCAATTCGAGCTCAGGGTCGAATGCTCGATCACTCACCAAAACTGGGGAAACTCAAATCAGAACTGAGGAAACTACAATTCTCGGCCGTCCAATCAGAATTGAAGTTCCAACAGAAATTAGAATGTCAGCCCTAGCAGCTCAAATTACAACAACAAAGGGGGCAAAACTACTATGGGCAATGGAGACCATCTGCACCTGCCCCATGCATTCTTTGCAATAGCAGGGATCACCCAACAGGCAAATATCCATCCAAACCAGCCCAACACTCATTGATGTCCGTGCTTCAAACAGAACATTATAACTCGACCACATCGAGCTTGAACCCACCAGCAGTGAGACCTCCCAGATGGGAGCTCTACGCAAGCTCAATGCTGTCAAATGATAAATGTATAAACCCACACAATAAGGCTTTACAATACATCGACATCACTATCAATGGGTTCCCTTCCCAAGCATTGTTGGATTCAGGAGCGACAGACAATTTTATTGCTCCAGAGGAAGCGAGACGTGTGGGTCTGAACTTAGAAGGAGATGTGGGTAAATTGAAAGCTGTCAACTCTGAGGCAATCTCTATTAATGGTATGGCTAGAGTTGTGCCACTAAGGTTGGTCCATGGGAAGAAAGATCAAACTTCTTGGCCGTTCCACTTGATAATTTTAAAGGTGATTCTTGGCAAGAATTTTTTTAAATGAGCTGCAGCAGACCACTACCTTTCATGGACTCCTTGGGCTTTTTCGGACCAGACTACGCATTGTACCAACCTCAATTCGACCCACAACTCATGATAGAATATTGTCGGCGCTCAAGTCAAGAGAGGTTTGGCCAAAGGAGAAGATACATACTTAGCTGTGGCAAAGCTAGAGATGGAAGATGATACTAGCAAAATCCCCGAGGAAGTTGCCCAAGTTATTGCTGACTTCAGCGAAGTGATGCCGAATGAATTGCCAAAGAATCTACCTCCCAGAAGCTCATTAATCACGAAATTTAGTTAGTGCCTGATGCCAAGCCACCCGCACGTAGTCCATATCACATGAGCCCTCCAGAGTTGACCGAATTGAGAAAACAACTAGATGGCTTGTTGGAGTCGGGATTCATTCAGCCCTCTAAAGCACCTTATGGGGCACCTGTTCTTTTTCAGCAGAAACATGATGGCAGTCTTCGCCTTTGTGTTGACTATAGAGCCTTGAACAAAGTCACTATAAGAACAAATACCCGCTACCGCTCATTGCAGACTTATTCGACCAACTTGGATCTGCCAGATACTTCACAAAACTCGACTTGAGATCAGGTTACAATCATGTCCGCATTGCTGCTGACCGACGAACCCAAAACTGCTTGTTCTACTAGATATGGGTCATATGAGTTCCTAGTAATGCCCTTCGGCTTGACCAATGCCCAGCTACGTTTGGCCACCCTTATGAATGGCATGTTCCCGTCACCTTCTGGACAAGTCTGTGGTTGTCTATCTTGATGATATTGTGGTTTATAGTGGGACTATAGAAGAACACCTACATCATTTGCGAGAAGTGTTCCAAATCCGTAGGGATAATCATCTCTTTGTCAAGAAGGAGAAGTGCGCATTCGGCCAGACCCAGATCAACTTCTTGGGTCATGTTATTGGCAATGGCAAGATTTAGATGGACATGGAGAAAGTCAAGGCAATCCATGATTGGAACACTCCTAAGAATGTGTTTCAACTACGTTCTTTCCTTGGACTCGCAAACTATTATCGTTGCTTCATAAGGGATTACTCTAAGAGAGTTGTTGCACTGACAAATTTGTTGAAACAAGACCGAACATGGGAATGGGATAAGCAGTGTGAAGCTTCATTCCAAGACTTGAAACTGGCCATGATGAAAGATCCAGTATTGGCCTTGCCAGACATCACCAAGCCCTTTGAAGTACAAACAGATGCATCTGATTATGCCTTAGGGGGAGTTTTGCTTCAAGAGGGTCACCCGGTAGCATATGAGAGTCGAAAGTTGAATGATACAGAGTCTTGTTACTGCAGCTCAGGAAAAAGAAATGCTAGCCATTGTACATTGTTTACGGTGTGGAGACACTACCTTTTGAGATCTCAAGTCCTTGTTAAAACGGATAATGCTGCAGCAGCCATTTTCTTACTCAGAAGATGCTAACCTCCAAACAATCTCGATGGCAAGAAAAATTAGCAGAATTTGACTTAGTATTGGAATACAAGCCAGGGCGCACTAACAATGTAGCTGATGCACTCAGTAGAAGGGCAGACCTTGCAGTGCTAACCCATACCTGTCCGAGTCACACCATCTTGGAGAAGATCAAAGCAGGCCTACAGACAGACCCACAAGCGAAGGCGATTAGTGAGTTGATCAAGCAGGGCAAAACTCGACGGTTCTGGATAAAAGATGGAGCAATACTCACAACTGGTAATCGCCTCTATGTTCCAAGAACCTCTGGTTTGAGGAAAGAACTTTTGAGCGAATGCCATGACACCCATTGGGCGGGACATCCAGGTTGGAGACGATCACTTGCATTGCTAGAGAGAGGGTACTATTGGCCGCAGATACAGGAGGATGTAATGGCCTATGTTTGAACATGTCTTATTTGCCAGCAAGATAAGGTTGAAAGAAATCGACCAGTAGGCTTACTAGAGCCCTTGCCTGTTCCGACTCATCCTTGGGAAAGTGTTTCCATGGACTTCATTACTGGGTTACCGAAAGTGAGGATTTTCAGGTGTATCCTTGTAGTTGTTGACCGATTCTCAAAGTATGTGACCTTTGTGCCGACCGGACTGACTTGCACAGCAGAAGATACGACGCAATTGTTCCTCAAGCATGTAGTGAAGTATTGGGGACTGCCCGAAAACATTGTTAGCGACCGTGATGCTCGATTCACAGGAAAGTTCTGGAAGAAGTTGTTCAAGCTCTTGGGATCAAACTTAATATGTTGACAAGCCAACATCCCAAATCTGATGGACAGACTGAGCGCTTTAACTCTATGCTCGAAGAATACCTTCGTCATTTTGTAAGTGCAAATCAGAAAAATTGGGTGGGGCTACTTGATGTTGCACAATTCTGTTTCAACTTACAAAAGAGCTCAACTACTCACTCCAGCCCCTTTCAGTTGGTTACTGGTCAGCAACCATTGACACCACATACAATACTTACCGGATACCAAGGACCCAGCCCAAGAGCTCTTGAATTTGTCAAAGCCTGGCAGAAAAACATTGAAGTTGCTCGAGCCTATCTTGAGAAAGCCTCCCGTCACATGAAGAAATAGGCCGACAAAAAATGACGGATTGATCCTTTTGAAGTCGGGGACCTGGTATTGGTGAAGCTAGATATGTTCAACAAGTATAAACGGACAGCTAGAGCACACAATAACCTGTTTCGCAGGTATGAGGGACCGGTACAGATTATTGAGAAAATCGGCAAAGTCTCCTATCGCGTCAAGTTACCACATTGTCTCTGTTTCACCCATCTTGTCTTCCATGCAAGTAACTTGAAGTACTACCATGCAGATGTCACTGATCCCACAAGAAATGTATATACCCGAGCATTGCCTAAGCATCCTACTAAGCCAGATCGAGAAGTGGAAGAAATCTTAGCTGACCGCCTCATCAACAACACAGGTCCGGATAGAGAGTATTTGGTCAAGTGGCAAGATGAACCTCCTTCAGAGATCAGTTGGGAGCCAGTCGAGCATCTGTTGTCGTACCTCTCAAAGCTGGAAGAGTACTTGGAAAAGTTCACTGCGAGGGCGTCAGCGAATTGAGTGTGGGAGAGTGTTAGGACTAATACCTTTGGTCAGGGAAATCAAGGTCAGCGGTCTTTCAAGACTTTCCTAATGGTCTCAAAACTCAATGTTCCCTTTTGAAAAGTGCCCAAATGCTTAGCATCTATATTATAGGGGGAAGGTTTGAGCTCTTGACTGTGAGGACGTGTTGCCTCCATTGCATAGTCGGGCCAGACTATACCGCTAGCATTTTTATTATTTTCTTTACATTACTTTTCAACTTCAAACTTGTATTTCCATCGATCGATAGCATCGAACTAGTCTTGAGCAACGTCCTTCCGAACATTCCTCCCCATTGTAATCTATTGAATGTTAATGAGAGTTTTTGTTGACTATTGTGCATTGTTATATTGTCTACAGATTGATATCGTGCATTCTCAAGTTAATATTGGTGTCCGTCAAAGTAACTACTCATAGGCTTACTAGTGAATTGGATAGCTAGTGCCGCACGGATTGCTAGTCCGTGACAACGTGAAAAGAAGAAAATGTTACTGACTAAAGAAAAATAAATGATAAGTTAAATATATTATATAATAAAATTTTTTATTTTTGAACAAAGATTAGTTAGTACTAGTGATTTTTTAATAGATTTTAATTATATTTATATGTATTGTTTTGTTTGGATGTTTGCAGAAGACAAAACTTGTGGAATCCAGTATAATGAGTCCAAAATTGATTTGTAGAAATATGGTCTCTTATCAGTTGATTTTTTACTAATTCATAAACCCTTTTGTTGTTGTAATTTGTGTTTTTTTCTTGCTGTAATTTGTGTTGGTTTGATTTTATTTGTTTCTTACTTTTGATCACAATGATGCCTATAAAATATAAGTCGGGTTTTGAAAAAAAAAAATTGAGAAGAACTTATTAGGTCATTAGCAGGATTTGTTGATAAATTTATGCCTAGTAAAATAAGAGGCTCAACATCAATGTTGAAGAAAAAATAAATCCACCACCGATGATTAGTTATAGAATTAAAAATGAACAAGAAAATGTAGAAACAAATGAACAAGAGAACGAATAAACAAATCAACTAATAAGAGATAAGAAATTTGGGCCAATAAACATTTATGATCCAGAAAATTGGGATAAATAATCAAAATTGAAGTTGATAAAATCGTATCTTCAGTCCACCATTTCATAAGAAAGATTAAATGAGTTAGCTATGATGTCTATTGAGAATGACTTGGCAAAAAAGTTGATTACAGCAATATAATTAATGATTTTGCATCTCAAAATGCTAAAAGAGTCATATTTAATTAAAATAAGACATTAAAATTTTTTTTTTAAGAGAGGGCTCTATTGACTGATCTCAAACTCTTGTTCTAGAATCTAAATTTCTCCTTCCACATCTGATCATCTTAATCTATTTTTTCTCTTTTGTGTCCTTTATCTATTTTATCTCTTTCATCATCATCCTCCTTGTGCTTCCATCTCTCAAGTTGTAGTCATCCTCAGTTGTTGCATCTTGTAGAAATTTCTCTTCACCTATTTTTTTTTCCACTTGCTCCTATTTCACTTTTTACACCACCACTTTTTGGCTTACCCATACATTTACCTCAACCGCTTATCTTCAATCCAAACTTAACTAATATCACTTGTATTTTTTATTATCTCTCATTGTTTGTATAGGTCTTCTGCTACTACGCTTGAGTTTGAAGGTGCTTTCGATTTCAGTTCTAACTCCATTCGATCCAGTTACAACTCAGCCGAGTTCCTGCAACTTGTTGAACCTAATTAGGTTCATTATTCTACATTTACTCGTGTCTTCACACCAATCTCAATTTATTCAACTGTTCGATTAACTCCTATTCCCATCCCACTTCTCGACACTGCAATTCCGCCCCAAAATTCAGTCATCTTCAATGTGTAGTAATCATAAGCATTCAAATAAGAGTTTATACCCATATCTCCTCAAATCTCTTTCCATTTATTCCCAAAATCATGCATTAATATACCTCACTTCCACTTTACGAATGTGTCATCTTTCTTTGATCTTGTCTTAGATATTTTTCAACACCATCATTGCTACGAAGCATTAACAATGGCTACGAACTCCACTGTTTATACCTCATCTCACATCACACTTCCTGACAATCATTCACTCCTGCCTCATCCTTTCACAGAACCTCTTTCACTCCCTGTTCATAACCAACCTCTTCTCACAACTATTTTCTTTCAACCTCTTCTGTTTTTCCACAACATCGACCCTCCCCAATCTGTTCTCAGTCCACGCTTCGTCCTCTTACCTCCTTTTTCACCTCAATCTACTTCTACTTCTTGCTCTGAAACTGCCCATCCCAGCAGTCCCTACCACACTCCTCAAATTCAGTTAACATCCAGAGAGACACAAAAAGATATCGACTCTGCTTCTGAGTTTCAACATCATCAACAACACCCTCTCACTCACCCTAACCACCAAGTGTCACCTCTACTTGTTTCTGAACCCGACAATCACGAGACCCCAGTTCAACCATATCTCAACTCATTTCTTAGTTTGCCCTCAACCTCACTATCCCTGAACCAACATATGTGCTAATTGAGAATGAGGAACTTGAGGATCCATCTCTCCGCATGGTGGCAAAATTCTACCATGCTCGACATCTTAGCCCGGCCACATTTGCAAGCAAAATGCTACCTCAATGGGAGCCCATGCATACGGTTCATATTAAACTCCTTGAAGGTCACAGTGATGGACACCACTATTGTATTAAACCAAAAACTTAAGACTTTAGTTGATTCAATGGAAACAAGACGAATAGAAACAAACCTTGATCCATAGCAATTTCTCCTTTGATTGTGATGAGTTTGGATCTTTCGATTGATTCAAGCGTTTCCCTTAGTTCTCTGTTGAGAGGATACAGAAGACAATGCCAAAAGTTTTTTCTGTTTCAACGCATACGCTCAATCGGGACCCATCCTATTTATAATGCCCATAAGTCATAACCCTTCAACTTACGGGCTGTGAATTTCCAATTCTGCCCCTCATTGAATTAGAAATTACATCCTTACTTACACTATATTATTTATTAATACCTTATAGTCCAATTACCCTATTAGATCACATATTTAAATGGACTATACTTTAAGATAGCAATACACATTATATTACATATGTGTGCCCACATTATTGGATTTGTCCAACAACCACAACTGCTATTTGATTCAATTCACCAATTTGGAATACAATAACATAATCATCTCCACGGGACCATGGTCTCTTTTCGGTTGGTTGGTTTCTATCAAGGAATGGACTCCCCACTTCACATCTGCCAATTAATTTGATATGATCCCATGTTGGATTAAGTTCCATGAATACCCTATTCAAAAACTTATGCTCCCCAATGTGGAAGCGTTGGCAAGTTGCATTGGTCTGGTAATGGAGGTTGATACCCAAGCTCTTACAGTGATATCTACACCGTAAATTCGGTTCAAGGTTTGGCTTGGCGTCTCCAAGTCGTTACTTAGTAGAATGCACACTTCTTTTGGTATTTCAAATGGGAGGAAATTCTTAGTCAAGTTTTGCTATGAAGATATGCCAACTTTATGCTTCTGTTGTGGTTTGTTAGGACACAAAGCTGGTAACATTGTAAGATCTTTACTCAAACAGCGGCTGCTGCCTTCATTAGCTGTGATGAATCCGGCATCGTCTTGCATTTCGCTATAGCATGGTGTATTCCATAGGCAAGCAACAAGCTAATCGATACACATACACCCCGCCTATATTTGTTAAAGAGGAGTGCCTCTTGCAGAGAACTTTTGACTCTGTTATTGCTTATCAAGTTGCTCACAGTCCTAGGATGAATCCAGCCTTGGATGCTGTCATCCACAATCCCTCTCCCCATTGCCCCAACCCCATTCAAATCGATCTCAACACCATAGTGGATAGTAAACAGGTCGACCTAGTCGGGTATGGAGCAAATCAAGCCCGAATCTCGACCCACCTTACTTCTTCACCTCAACCCACAAACCACACATCTCATCGGGCCTTGCTTCCCCAAGCCCAAAACTCCAATGCCATTACTACAAATTTAGCCCAACCCCCACATACAGCAGATTTCAACAACTCCTCCATCAACACCACAACCACATTGTTCTCTGATGTTTCATCTTCAACGCCCCCCCTCGCTCCTTATCCATCACGCCATCTTTCACTGCTCCAACAGGACCTACTCCCCCTATTCTAGACTCATTTTTAGCTTGGTTTAGTGCCCATGGGGACCTTAACAGTACGAACAATGCCTTGGCACAGGAGCTTAGATACTCACATGTTGCAACGTCCTCTCATTGTCCTCTCTAGCTCCACAGTGGATATCAATCCAACCTTACAGGGCATCACATGTTGTAGGTTCAGGGGTGTTAATCGATGGGAACCGGGTAATGGCCGATCCCCACTCAAACGAGACTTTCATCTGAACAAATCTAAATTAGTGATAAAGCAAAATCTTTGCACCCCCCCTCCCCTTCACCGACTGTCAATGCAATCATGGACTCTTTCTCGGTTGAACCACCATATCTCGAGTGTAATGTAGTTAACATCGGGCACACTAAAGCTAATCCCGTGGCCACTCGAGTTACGTATGATCATGAACTGAATACTTCAGGTATTCATGTGAACGTCGTTGATGGTGGACAAAATGATACACATGAGCTACTTCAACAGGATTTTGCTGCCCAACAGAGAGCCACTAGACGAAGGACAATTCATCGTATGCGAGCTCAATACTTGAATCAAGGAACTAATCCCACTCACAACTCTTGGCCAGTTGGTACTCGCTCTTGCAATGTTGCAAACACAGTGACCACATAAAATTCAGGTGACACAGTGCATACAATGAAAAAATCTGCGAGAAGCAAGGCTACCTGTCCACGTTCTCGAAAAGGGAAACGCGAATGTGACACCATTCAGGAAGGTGGTTTCATGACTACAGGCAAGCATGCAACTATTGGTATCTCATTTCGTGACTTAGGCGATCAACCACATGTCCTTACTGAGATTGCTCATCCTTACCACCTATTGATATAGCTCGACCAATGAGCTTCACTCAATGCAAGGGGCCTTGGGTCGCCATGAGCATTCAGATATTTGAAAGCTCTCTTCGGACAGTCCAATCTTGATATTACCTTTTTATGTGAAACGAAAGCATCTCCATCTACTATAGAACGCATATGCAAGAGACTAGCTAGGCCACAAACATGGAGCTTCAGTGCTAGCTAGCGATCTTTCATGTGGTCTTGCGTTGTTTTGGAAGGAAGGTATGCATTTAAATATTATTTCTTGTAAATATTTCTTCTATTGCACCGTGGATAACTTTTATTCGCTTGACACATGGGCTATTATTTTTGCTTATGGAGAACCAGACCCTTATCTCCGCTCACCTTTTTGGGACTCTCTCTCCTAAATTTACTCTTTGTTACAGTTTCCCACCATGATCATAGGAGATCCGAAAGTTATTGCTTCTCGGGATGATAAAATGGGTGGTAGGAAAGTTACTAAATACAATGTGAAACATCTCAGACACTTCATGAGCTCGCATAACCTTATTGATTTCTCCCTCAATGGATCCAAATTCACGTGACATTACAAAAAACAGGATATTCATGGCATCAAATCCAAACTAGATAGGATCATAATCTCAACTAAATGGATGACATCTTTTCCCTCAGCCTTTGCTAGATCTATTCATACATCTTCATCGGACCATAGAGTCATTTCCCTACAACTAGTGTCTACTCTGAACTCTGGACCCAAGCCTTTTAGATTTTTCCATATGTGGAACAAAGATCCTCGTTGTCGCCACTCAGTTCAAAATTCTTTGACCTCCAATCATCATCCCCACCCTACTTAGTTCGATCCAAAAATGGAATTGATTTGTGGAGAGATTGTTGGGTTAAACCAAGCTTTCTTCTGGACAAATGTGCACTCTCACCTGACCTATTGAATTCCATTTCGTCTATCCAGGATCTCTGGATTTGGGACATGAATCACCGGTCCCAATAGAATGACGACCTTATCACATCTTTATTCCCACAACTTGTGACAAAAAAAAAACTATGGATATCGTCATTCGCCCCTCCACCTCTCCAGACACCCTAATCTGAAATTTTGACAAACGTGACATTTCTCTGTCAAAAGTGCCACAAAGGCCTTTATGCTTTCTAATCTGAAAACCTCCACATTTGGACCCCCTCACACACATCTCACTCCCAAAATCTCAAGAGAATTATAGTGAATCAAGTCCCCAGCTAATGTTATTCTCTTGTTGTGGAAGGTTTCCCGAAACTTTTTGACGACTTTGTCCAACTTGTCTCGGATTTATGTCCCTGTCAATAATTATTGCGTTTTTTTTGTCAAAATCAGCAGGAGGACATTAATCATCTTTTTTTTCTTTGTCCTATAGTACAAAGACTGGCTTCTTTCCCATTTCCCTCTTTATTGGGGATGCGCCAACCTTCCTAACCAATTGGTTAGCGATTTCCTTAAGTTCCTTTGGGAAACAGTGGGGGCTCATCCCCTGACTCGAGATGAGATGTTATCTCAGTTCGTGGTGATCATTTTTTTGATCTGGCACGTTTGAAATGACATGATCTTCCGATTACACAAGTTCTCAATCCAGAACTTTTTTCAGGTCACCAATCACACTTGGTCAGCATGGCAAAAACAATGGTTCCTTACCTCTCAAACCACAAATCAAGTTGATCAAACCACATCCTTGTACCATGTTCTTGAAACAGCAGGCTGTGCCAATCCACTTCATGCTACCAGTCTTAGCCCCATTAGCAACCCTTCCTCCGAACCTCTATCCGAGGACCATACTTCTAGAATACACACTATCATGATCAGATTAGAGCTACTAGGAATCACATACTTAACTCTATGTCTAAACCCATACTTACCACAACTCTATATCTAGACCCATACCTACCACTCTTTCCCACGATATGATTGTGGTGTCTTATGATGTTTGTTTCTTTGCATCCTCACAGTAGGGAGTTTTTGGTGTATTTGTGGTAGATGCTTTTGGGAGGGTACGTGCTAGATTGGCTGACATGATCCCTGGTAGGTTACAGACATATTATGGCTGAATGTTTTGCTGTTGAAGCCACTCTACTACTTATTCAAGCAAGAAATTAGCAAACTAGATTGCTTCTAAGAGATTCTGGAAATTTACACTTCTTTTGTAGGCTGAGATGGGGGATCAGCTAACGGACTCTAGATGGATGTGGCGACCTATAGTGTGTAGCAGATAGTCACTCCTTTCATGTCTTTCTAGTTGGTCATGTAACTTTATTCCTAGGACTCTCAATCAAGAGGCACGTCGTTTGGCTTTTATTGCAGGACAAAAATTATGTAACCGTATTAGTTCTATATAATATTTGTAGTATGCATTACAAAAAAAAAAAAAAAACCTTCAAACCCGACCAACATCAATCATTTAGTTTTTTTTTTTTTTTTTTTTTTTTGAAAAGCAAGCGTGCCGCCAGTGGGTATAGAACCCAATACATGGGAGTTAAACCACCACAACCTTAACCATCCAACCAGGCTACCATTGGCATCAATCATTTAGTTTTAGTAGTATTTGTAATGTTGAAAGTCGTGTAACTGGCCTAATTGTGTTCTAAATTGATACGTATTAAGTTAATTGGATTTCATGTCATGAAGATTATGTCCATAATGAATAAAATAAGATAAAATACAAGGATTTAGCTTTCCATAAAACTGACACAAGGGCAAGATGGATTCACATTTGGTCATTTACAACATCCCTCATTCCAATCACCACAACCCAATCCAATATGGACACGCAGCGAATCATCGCAATCCAAAAGCCCACCAGATCTGCACACTAATCCTTCGAAGCAACAATAACAGAATGTGGATGTTGTATATTTGAAAAGTTTTGATTACAAATCTCTTGAAGTCAGAAGATAAAATGAGTTTAGGAACAATTTTATTATTCTTCAAAGGCTTTACGAAGTTGTGCGCCTTGAGCTCTAACCTATATTGGACTTAGATAATTTTAAGTGTTACAAGGTCTAAGTAAATACAAAGAACAATCGATGAAATAAAAACTCTTGATGATGAATGCAAAACAAGTTAGTATTACTGCCAACAAGATGTGCATAGATAATGGTTGGAGAAGAATGGAAGCTGTAGTGGTGGATAACTTGCAAGTGGTTAAAATAATTCGAAACACATGTCAAGTGCCATGGAAACTCACTCAACTAAAATATGATATTGAAAACATGATCGATGATTTGATAGAATTCTCAATCGAGCATGTCTATAGAAAGTGTAATAGACTGGCAAACTTTCTTACAGGTACGCATGGAAGGATTTACTATAACCAGCCCTGAGCTCGAATGAGAGATGACCAGATTTATAGAAGACGATAGAATTCAGCTAATCTAGAACAAATAACTTTGGTGGATCAAGTGTCTTAGATGTTTGTTTATAGTCGTAGTGTTCAGTAGTAATGCCAGCTGAGGTTCTACTGTTCTAGTTGTTGTCGATAGTTATTTTGTTTTGGGGTGAGGGGGAAATAAAAAAGTTATAGTAGGATCTATAAGTGTTTCAAACGGGCAAGCTCAAAAGCCAAATTTGAGAGTTTTGGGTTGTATTCTCATGTTCTAATAATTGCTCAATACTCTACAAGTTTGAGGTTTGAACAAAACCATTTTAAGAAAGACTTTTGTTTTTTTTAAATTGGGTCATTGATCATTTTTATTTATTTATTAATTCATACCTGAAAGCTACATGACTGACCCTATAGGGTTAACAAATCATGTCCGAAGGCTACAATATTGTTGTTACTTAATATCCTCGTCGCCTCCATATCGCATAGAGACTTGCTTTCGTTCCGGTCAATCGCCTCCACCTTGCATGAGGACTCGCTTTCGCTTTCCTCCGGTCTAGTCCATCTAAGCAGCTGCATTCAATACCCGAAGACTTATCAACGGCAGAGCAAATGCTCCTAATAATCGGACGAAAACTCACAAAATCAAATCTCAAACCCATGACCTCTCACGATGATAGTGGATGTACGAGTCAATTCCAACTGAACATATTATGCACAAGAAATTGTCTTGTTCCACCGGGTTCGTCTTGCATGCCTAGGTACAATGACTATTTTAAAAACATTTGAAGTGTAAAATGTTATAATCAACACGCACAAGACTCGTAAATACGTTGTAAGTGTCCCATTGACGGATACCCACCCTCGACCTCAAAATGGCAATGTTGAACTTTGAAGTGCCTTTTGAGTCTAGTTCAGAGCTAAGTGAGGTGATACCAAGGAATGTGATTTCGCAAAATTTCAAAGTAAATTTTCGTTTTTTTGAAATTATGAAAAAAAAGGCGAAATAAAAAGTTACCTTTTTTTAAGGTTATTTAAAAAAATTTCGAGATTTTTTCATGAATTTCGGAATCTTTTCGTAAATTTTGTTTTTTTTTTCGTAAAACTACAAAAATCAGCTACCAAAAATTACATTTTTTTCAAAAAAATTTGGGGTCTTTCCTAAATTTCAGAGTTTTTCGCATTATCAATTCTTTTAATTATTTAGGGTTATTTGCATTTTTCCTCTATAATAATACACGCCTTATTCAACTTTGCCCCCAATTACACTTTCCCCCTAAGACTAGCAGTCGACGTGCCCCGACCATCTGTTTTCAAAGCAAATTATCAAAATATTCTCTGAAAAATCAAAGGCTGAGATTGAATCTTTCGTATCTTGAACATCTCATCTCGAAAAAAATCCTATGGCCCAACTGAAATCATAATCATATCTTGAGAAAATTCAACAGTTGATTTTTAAAAAATCTTGCATCTTAAACAACTCATTTCGAGAAAAATCTAATAGTCCAAATTTAATCGTACACACATCTCTAAGTAAATCTAACAATCCAAATTTTATTGTATGCGCATTTCGATGAAAATATAATGTCCCATTGCGTATCTCGAGGAAACATGATGATCCAACTCTCATCACGAGAAAAATTGACAACTCAACACACATTTCGAGAACAATTTGACAACTCAAATTTATTTGTGCATGCATCTCGAGATAATTGATGTCTGAATAAATTGCCCCCTTATAATAAATTACCGACAATGACTTAATCCCATAAAATAAATTTGAATTTAATTTTGCTCCATAAAACAAAAAGACCAGAGATGACGAAGATGACTTGCAACTCAAGCTTAATTTAAAAACTTGGCAAGTTTTTCCATTCCAAATATTTGATCAATAAAATTTTGATTATCTTCTTCCTCATCCTCTTCCTCCCCTTCTTTCTCTTCGTCTCGCCACCACCTCCCCCCTCTTCCTCATTCCTCCTTCCTCCTCTTCCCTCCTTCTTCTTCATTCTCGGTTTCACAACCCCTATAATAAAGTTAGGGTTTCATTATTCATTCATCCACTTCCTCATTCTTAGGGATGGCAGTGGGTCGGATTTTCACGGATATCCGCCCCACCCAATCCGTTTGGGGCGTTTTTGGATATGGTTGAATGGATTTTCGGGTGGTTTCGGGTATCCAAAAAATATTCGTTCACTATTTGGGGCGGATACGGATTTAGCCATATCCGCCCCGCGGATACGAATTTAAGTAGTAAAATTACTAAAATACCCTCGATTAAATTAGTGAAATTACACTTTACTATATAAAAGCGAAAGTTATTCGGTTATTCGCCTCATCTCAGTGATCTCACTCACATTCTCCCCCATTATCCCTCTCTCACTCACATTCTCCCCCTCTCTCACAGTGATTAGCAAAGGCGAAGGTGGAGGCGGAGGTCGAAGGCCGAAGCTCGAAGGGTCGTCTTCGTCTCCTTCTAAGAATCTCATAGACACTCGAATACGAAGGGATTAATCCTCCTCCCTTCTTCTGCTGAGATTTCGCAAGGAAGATCCATCCTCCTCCCTCTTCCTGCTGCTGCTGCGTCTTCCTCCTTCCTCCTCCCTGTTGCGACGACGATCTTTCCTCCTCGCGGTGATCCCCTCCCTTCCCCTGGTCCTCTTCGTCCCTTCATCTCAAATCTGATCTCAGATTTGATCTCTCAGATCTAATCTGTGCTGATCCGTGATCTGATGAGATATGATCTCTGATCCGTGATCTGATGAGATGAGATGAGATCTGCGATGAGATGATCTCTGATCTGATCTCGAAGACAGATTCCTCTCCCCATCATATCTGAGATCAGAGTATTTTTTTAGATCGATTTTTTATTTTTATTTTTTTGTAATTTGTTGTATGTTTTTTTTGTATTAATGAATAATGTATTTTTTAGTGTAGAAGTAATTTTTACTGTGTTTGTGTATGAATGGAATTTTTTTGTAATCCCTGAATCTTTGTAATCTATTTTTAAAAATTTTTGTAATCTCTTTAATTTGTTGAATGATTTTTTTTTTTTTATAATTTTTTGTAATCAAACTGTTACGTAAATCTTATGAATGAAGAAATTTTTTTAACGAATATGTAGGCGGGGCGAAGGTGAGTTTTAAATAATTTGGCAAACGGATTGGCGGGGCGGATTTGGGGATCCGCTATTCCTTGAGGGGCGGGGATGGATTTGCTCAAATATGCCCCGTTGCCATCTCTACTCATTCTTCATCCTTCCTTCCTCTTCATCTCTCAGGTCTGTTATATTTCAGGGGGCAAAATTAAATTCAATTTTATTTCAGGAGGCAAAATTAAATTAAAGTTTATTCAGAAAGTCATATTCCCTCGAGACGAGTGCGTGAATAAATCTGAAAATGTTAGATTTTCCTTAAGATGCGTGTTGGATCGTCAGAAGTTCATCGAGACGCATGTTGAATCGTTAGGTTTTATCGAGATGCGCACACAAGGAAATTTGGACATTTGATTTACCTAGAGATGTGTATATGAATAAATTTGGTATTTTAGATTTCCTCGAGATGAGTAGGATAAGATGCAAGATTAAAAAAAATCAATTATTGGATTTTTCTCGAGATACGATTATGATTTCAGTTGGGTATTCGGATTTTCTGTGAGATGAGATGTTCGATATACGAAATATTCAATCTCAGCATTTGATTTCTCAGGGGATATTTTGGTAATCTGCTTTGAAAACATACGATCAAGGCATGTTGACGGCTAGTTTTAGGAGAAAGTGTAGTACGAATAATAAATTTGGGTAAAACTGAATAAGGCATGTTTTATAAGGGAAAATGCAAATAACCCAATTATTTATTGATTTTTAAAATCACCTTCCTGATTTTTAATTATTATTTCTTACTTTACTTATATATTCTTTTTAAAACCACCCTATGATTTTCTAATTATATATTAATTTCATTTTCTGATATTTAAACTTTATTTAATGTCTTTAATAGATTTATTTACTTACATATATTTTTTCATATTTTTATATACCTTCAAAATTCATTATATACATTTTACGTATCGTCAAAATTTTCACCTTTTCTACACCATAATATTTCTTAAAAATAATCTCTGAAAAACGAAATCACAATCCTTGGGTGAGACTACACAGAGTACTCGATACAGCTGCAAATTAGACACACCCATCCAGCCAGGGACTTCACTCCAAATTACCCCCTTCTTTTTCCGGAAAAAAAAAAAACACCAAAATTTCCTTGTCTTCCAAGCGAAAAGGCACTCATTAATCACCAGTACCGCCTCTCTCTCTATTCTCTCCCACTTAGGGTTTGCTTTTGATTGCTTGGCTCTGGTTCTGGTTCGGTTCATAAAAACCAGACGCCCCATTAAGCCTTCTGTCTCCTTCTTCAGATCCTTCTTCTTCGTTTGCTCTCTTATCCAATCTCTCCAATGGCGAACAAATCGAGCTCAAGCGAACGCACGGACGTTCGCGTCGTAGTGGTCGGCGACCAAGGCACCGGAAAATCCAGCTTAATCGTCACTGCCGCCACCGAAACCTTCCCCCACCAGGTCCCGCCCGTCCTCCCTCCTACTCGCCTCCCCGCTGATTTCTACCCCGATCAAATCCCCGTCACCATCATTGACACCTCCTCCAAGTAAACCCCCTTTGCCCTAATTAGTTGTTTGAGTTGAATTGTTAAAAAAAGATCGAATCTTTCGAAATCTCAATGTGTTTTCTAATACTGTTTCAGCTATGAGAATCGGGGCAAGTTGGCGCAAGAATTGAGACAGGCGGATGCTGTTGTACTGACCTATGCGTGTGATCAACCTGCCACACTCGATCGATTGAGCACATTCTGGCTCCCGGAGCTTCGGCGATTAGAGGTGGGGTGAAAGGTGTTAGTGATTGATTGTAGTATATGATAATTCAATTTGTTTTTTTTTAATGGTGCATGTGTGAATGTGAATTTGATTGTTTTGTTGATGGGCAGGTGAAGGTGCCAGTGATTGTTGTGGGATGTAAGTTGGATGCCAGGGAGGATGCGCAGGTGAGCTTGGAATTGGTGATGTCACCAATAATGCAGCAGTTTCGGGAGATTGAGACTTGTATAGAATGCTCTGCGAGGAATCAAATTCAGGTATGTTATGTTTGATCTAGTTGTTAATGTCTTATTTTGTAGTTTCCGATGGATGGGTATAGGTTTTTGGGGTCTTTCGGTTGTAATTGTTGAATCCCACATTGTTTTAGTACCATGTTATTGTTTGTACAAGTGAGTATTAGCTTGTTATGGTTTGCAAGACGCGTGGCAATGTGCTATAGTATTCTTAGACTTTAGGCTATAGGCTTAAGGGTTAAGTCGTGAAAGCTTGCCACGTACCAGCGCTTGCCTCATTCCGCTGTTTTCCCACATTCGATACTGCCTTGGCAGGTGAATTTGTCATTTTGGACGATGATTTCAGTCAACGATGATTAAATGACGTCGAATCCCTTGATGTCTTGCTTAGTTTTGGTTAATTCATTCATTGTTTGCACCGATAATTACTGATTGTTAGGATTTGCGAGATGTGTGGCAAGGTGTTTTATATGGCAATCTTTAAGGACCAAGGCCTTACCTAAGAGTCTTGGCCTCTTGGGGATTTTTTTTTTTAATGTTACTTGAGGAGAAGCTTGTGATTTACCACAAATGCCTTTTAAGAAAAAATCTTGATTTTTTTAAACATGTCGAATATGGTTTTATGTGTAGGTTAAGAATGGAATCCACTGGCTGAATGAAAACTGTAGCTCAATATGTTACTCTGAATTTATTATTCTTACCTTTGCAGGCTTTTTTGTCTTTGCAGTATTCCAGTTTTGTTGTTTTATTTCTGATGTTAAAAATGCTACTTTCCAACTAAGGTCCCCGAGGTTTTCTATTACGCGCAAAAGGCAGTAATTCATCCAACAGCCCCACTATTTGATCAAGAAACACAGACATTGAAGCCCAGATGTGTAAGGGCATTGAAAAGGATATTTATTCTCTGTGATCATGACAGGGATGGTGCTCTCAGTGACGCAGAATTGAATGATTTTCAGGTTTGCTATTGTTATTTCTGTATACATATTGCAAAAGATGATCCATAATAAGACTTTCAAGGGTAACTTTGGACTCTGGTTTAACGTGCTCCTAAACAGGTCAAGTGTTTTAATGCTGCACTTCAGCCTTCTGAAATAGTTGGGGTCAAAAGGGTTGTGCAAGAGAAGCTTAACGAAGGGGTTAATGATAATGGTCTTACCTTAACGGGATTCCTTTTCCTTCACGCTCTATTCATAGAAAAGGGTCGTCTTGAAACAACGTGGACAGTGCTGAGAAAATTCGGATATGATAATGAAATTAAGCTTAGAGATGATCTTCTTCCTGTTTCCTTCAAACGAGCTCCTGATCAGGTATCATTCTGTCCGAATTCATACTGTTTTAGATTTATTTATTTAGTTATTTTGATTTGAAGAATCTTGTAGTTATTGGGATAAGTAGCATGCAATGGTTTATGTTTATAATTTGAAGATTTGTATCTTTTGGCATTATGATCTCCAAGATTTGTCAATGTAGCTCATTTTTTTTTTAAATTATGTTGAATTTATTTGTCAATTTGAAAATCTCGATATAGAAATAATAATGAGTAGGATATAGAATCAGAAAGGTTGGTTATGACCCAAAATGTAGTCTGCACCATTGCTTTGTTTAAACACATTTTGTGTCCATTGCCTGTTGAAACCGCGAAATTGCCAGTACTCGTTTGGAATACTGATAACTGTGCGTTTTTTGCAGAGCGTGGAGTTAACACATGAAGCTATAGAGTTCTTGAAGGGGATTTTCTGCTTATTCGATCTTGATGCGGTATGTCTTGTTTCATCATTGCTCTTTCAAATGAAGATTTTGCTAATTGAAAACCTTAAACACGTCAAGTTATTTATTTAGACTCTTGAGTCCATTTCTATACTTCTGCAAGGCTTGTTTATTTTAAATTGATAAATTGTGATAGAGCTTGAGCCATAATTGAACTCATTTCCTTTCATTAGAAAGTAGTTTCAGATTGTCAGTGAACTATTGATCCATCATCTTTTTGGATTTTGATTCTAATGAGTTTTTGTTAACAGGATGGGGCTCTGAAACCGGCTGAGCTTGATGACCTTTTTTCAACAGCACCTGAAAGGTGAGTCTTCTCTCTGCAAGGATCATTATCTACTATCTAGTACATTTTTTTTTCAGATTGTTGCAGTGCTGCAGATATTCTGTTTTACTTAGATTTGGCTGTTACTTACCATTACTACAGTATCAGAATTTCTTATTCGGTAGGGTAGGAATTAGGATGTTGAAAATAATTTGAAACTAAAAATATTGATATTTTCATGCATGTTATAATGTAATTTCTCGAATCTCAGATATATGCAGTTTCATAATGGAATTTATTCAAGTTTGGATAATAAGAAATAGTTCATCCAAGTTTCACCTAAAAGACAATATAAATTCTTAGTAGTTGGGGGTGAGATAGGGCATCCAAACAATGGATAAATTGAATTTCTGGTTAGTCTGGTGGAAAAGATTGGCAAACCTTTGCATGCTTCTTTGAAACGAGCAATTCATGTCAGAGAGTGCTGTAAACACTGGAAAATTCTGATTCAAGGCGTGTTGTCCAGGTTTCGTGGCCATTTTGGGAGCTCATTCTCATTGAAGGTTTCCACTTTTCACCTTTGCTTAGATTTTTATTCTTGATAACTCCAAAAGAAGAAGATGAAACTGTCGCATTAACATTTTGCCTTAGCCTCAGAGTGCCTCAAAATGCCTTGGATTGTCTTAAGAGTGTTGTGGTACCTCATCTTGGGGCAGTACGTAGCATAGCATTCGTGAGTTGTGACTAGTTAAGCCTGCTAATTATTTTTATGCTAAATACACTAAACAAATATGAAACATACTGTTTTAAATTGAAGGGAACAACGAAATCACAAACCATACAATATTTTTATTATGGCTCCGTTGACGCTATCCCGCGATTCTGCTACGATTTTTTGGGTTTTCGTGTAATAACTATCAATACCTCATCTCACCCTATGCCCCATACAACCTTAAATACTGAGTGTTTCAACCTATGTAACAACTAGACGGATATGAGTATTGGTAGCTGACATGGATTGACACTACACATTTGGCCAAAAAAACCAAAATACGTGATACACTAGGGGACACGCTTGTACATTCTGGTATATATATATATTTTAGCCATAAGTTTTGACATTTTATCATTCATTTACTTGTAGGTTAATATTGCTATTCATGTACTACTAACTTGTCATTATATACTTGTATTATTAGTATATTGCAAAGTGTCAAAGATATTTAAGAAAGTAGATAAAGTCTATGATCTAAGCATGGAGCGTCCAATGGTATTGTGAGTGTCGACACCAGCATCCAACACGAAACGTGTTGACATGGTTTTATTTGCTAAAAGAGTGTTGTTTTTATATACATTTCAACGGATGAAGTATAGTTTGGAGCTCTAGTGCCAAGGACAAGGTGTTCCAAGTTTACAAGTCTTCAATTTGAACATCTTAAATTATATAAAATTCGACACAAATTACAGAGGAGGCTTGTAAATTCCAATGCATGATCTTTGGACTATTTTTTCATTTAGCCAACTCGCATGCACATGTCTCTATTATTGCATCAATTTTGGAAATGATCTTACTTTATTCTTTGAACATATCGATTTAAAAAAAAAAAAAAAAATCCCTGGCCTGTGGCATTAACAGAAGTTAAACTTCTTTGACTTGTGTATTTGTTATATTCTTAATACAGTCCTTGGAATGAAGCTCCTTACAAGGATGCAGCCGAGAGGACAGCATTAGGAGGGCTGTCTCTTGATGGATTTCTATCGAAGGTCTGTGTTTCAACCACTCTCTAGGTGTATCTATGGAGAAGCTTCTGTGAATATTGTTTATGCAGCATTGTTGGTGACAATCTTTACCACATTTATAAAGTACTTAACCCTAATTTCATATAATTTTGGAACATTCACCTGTGACTGACACTCAAAAACTTGAATAAGGGAAGTACTTTATCCCCAATTTCATATAATTTTGGAACATTCACCCGTGTCTGACATTTCAAAAACTTGAAGACTAAAGTAATTGATTATGATCTTCTTGAGACTTTCTTTCCGTTCTTTAGATAGTTCTCTAAAAGGTTTCCGACTCTCGAGTAAACTCACTTCTGTTGATCTTAATTTTGCAAGGGCTAATTTCCTTTCTTGTTTTACCTTTTCTTTTGTTGTTTTTTGATGGTGGGGAATTGGTTTGCAATAAAAAGATAAGCAGAGATGTCCACTTTTATTTGTAGGGACCGTAGGGTAAACAATTGTTTCATTATGATGACCATGTTGATTACTGAAGAATAAAGTTTCTTTTTGAAGTTGCCAATGGCATGACAGCTCAACGGTTAGAGTTTGGCGGATGGTACCATTAGGTCATGGGTTCAAACCCAGCTTGCGGCATCTTTATGGGTTCTGGGATCCTATCAAAAACCCTGCTTGCCTTTAAAAAAAAAAAAAATTTCTTTTGAAGTTTTAAAGTTTAGCTTGCTTCAAATGGTTATGTTCTAACATTAAATGTGAATCAACGCTTGCTGCAGTGGGCACTTATGACACTTCTAGAACCAGCTAAAAGTTTGGCGAATTTGATATACATTGGTTACACACTAGATCCTACGTCAGCTTTTCGCATTACTAGGAAAAGACGATTTGACCGCAAGAAGCAACAATCTGATAGAACTGTATTCCAGTGCTTCGTGTTTGGACCTAAAAACGCTGGAAAGTCAGCCTTGTTGAATTCATTCCTCGGAAGGTATGATAACTGCTCCTTTCTTCCGGGGTGGGAGTATGAAAATTGACTGTCTTGTCCTGATTTACTCAAATTCAGCGTGTTATTGGTTTTTAGCATTTTATTCAAGGAAGATGTATTAATTGCACATTTGTCAACTTAAACTTTGCTAATTCCATGCAGGCCGTTTCCTGACAGTTATACTTCAACAACTTCTGAGCGTTTTGCTGTGAACGTTGTTGATCCAATGGGGGTAAGTATTGCGAGAAGCCCATGTACAGTTTGTGTATAGACACACTTTGATATGCATAAAACAGTCTCTCTTACTCATTCATGTACTCATTATTTAAAAAAGTGTGTGTACTCCTTGAAGCACACCTTTGAGCTGCCACCTTTAGGCACAGTGATGCGCTTGTCCCGTTGTCAACTCAACAAGTCTTGACTGCGTGTTGTGGTTATAATTAGTGTTTGCATGTTAAAAACTGGCATCGTTGTCATTGTTGTGTATATACTTGTCCTTGTGCACCGTATACTATAGGGTAGCATGTATTTATGTGTTACTTGTAAAACCTGTTCTGTTGACGCCCAAGGCCTTCTAGACTCCCCCTTTTTTGAGGGAATGACTAGTGGTTCATTTCTTATCTGAATATCTTATTTCTGATTGTCTTTGAAGGGAAATAAGAAGACCCTTATTTTGCGAGAGATGCCAGAAGATGGAGTGAAGCAGCTTCTGTCCAATAAAGAGTCCTTGGCAGCTTGCGACGTGGCAATATTTGTCCATGATAGGTAAAAAAAAAATTTGCTTGAATAATTGCAATTTCAACCTGCCTTTTGAAGTTTGGTATTAGAAGAGGGTGACAATGCCAACTTTCTTTACAAGTGTAGTAATGGCCAGCAGTTGAATTGAAAGTTACTCATCATCAGAGTGAAAAAATAGACACCAAGGATGCGTCTAGCAAGCTTAAATTTTAAGTTTCTGTTCTATGAAGTCCCAGTACGTGCCCTATTATGAAAATCTTTGCTACCTAGTGTGAACGAGTTTGAGTTTTCATACACACGTCTATTAGGTTGTGTTGATAGCCCAAAAAATTGTTTTCTAGGGAAAATGACTTTCCTAGGAAAAAATACTAGGAACATTACTTTACTAGGAAAATAATTTTTCAGTGTTTGGTTGCACCCAGAAATTATATAAAAAAATGTTTGATGTCATGTGTATCTTGGTAATTTACTTGTTACAAACTTGGTCTTAAATAAGGTTTTGTTGTATACGAGTTTGAGAGTTTTTTTCTTATAACGTTTTTTATAATATTTGCCATGGTTACCCGGATAACAGTTTTCTTAGGGGGAGGTCAAAAAAGTAATCAGGAAAATCAAGTCGACCCAGGAAAACCATTTTCCTACTTATGTGGCTAATCAAACACTGTAAAATAAAATAAATTTTACCTGGAAAATGATTTTCTAGAAAATTTTCTAGGTTATCAAATAGACCGTTAGTTTATTATAACTAGTCTTTGGTTGCTAATACTTGTTAGTACTTAGAAGTACAATTTAAGCATGCCAAACCTAGAGGAATGAGATTGTAGAGTGTAATAGATGTTTTAAAGTCTAAGAGGTATAGCTTAATAGTTTGGCTAAGCTGTATCTAGCCCAAGAAAGCCTGAACATGCATTTTTTCTTGGTCTCAGTCTAGCAGTCCGTGATAGTGCCTACTTCATCCCTCTGCAGGGCAGTGTATGTTTCTTGTGTGAATTCTTATAAATAGCTTAGGGTGTGTTTGATTGCATGGAATTCAATTCCCTTAGAATTTATGGTGGGACCCACTTGTATTGAGAGGGGTTCTACTTTTGTTTAAGGCAAATTTGATCAACATGTAGCGATCACTTATTATGAACTCTAGATTATGAGAAAAGGTGGAGAATTAAATTCCCATGAAATATGAGAATTCAATTTTTTAGGGGGAGGAAGGGGGATAAGGATTTGAGATTTTTATGTTTCATGGGAGTTCAATTCCCACTTTTGATACAAATGTGGAATCCGTGATAAGTGGTCCACTACATTATGATCAAACTTGGCTTAACCACAAGTAGTCCCCTATAGATTCGATGGAATTAGACTTCATGCAACCAGACACACCCTTAGTTTATTTTGTGTCAAATAAAATTTTCAGTTTCAAGGTAGACTCCATTTTTCCTTGATAGATGAGGAAATCCAAGTTGCTAGATTGACATTTGTTCTTATTTTCATTGTTATGTGTGTGGTACAGATGGTTTTGAGTTTTCCATTCTTGCTTGTAGCATAATGGGATCCACTTGTATTGAGGGGGGTTCTACTTTTGTTTAAGGCAAATTTGATCAACATGTAGCGACCACTTATTATGAATTCTAGATTATGAGAAAAGGTGGAGAATTAAATTCCCATGAAATATGAGAATTCAATGTTTTAGGGGGAGGAAGGGGGGTAAGGATTTGGGATTTTCATGTTTCATGGGAGTTCAATTCCCACTTTTGATAAAAATGTGGAATCCGTGATAAGTGGTCCACACATTATGATCAAACTTGGCTTAACCGCAATTAGTCCCCTATAGATTCGATGGAATTAGATTTCATGCAATCAGACACACCCTTAGTTTATTTTGTGTCAAATAAAATTTTCAGTTTCAAGGTAGACTCCATTTTATCTTAAGGTAGACTCCATTTTATCTTGATAGATGAGGAAATCCAAGTTGCTAGATTGACATTTGTTCTTCTTTTCATGTGTTATGTGTGTGGTACAGATGGTTTTTAGTTTTCCATTCTTGCTTGTAGCATAATGGGATCCACATTTTACTGATTATGCATTTGTCATTGGTGCTTGACACACTGAATTTTAGTTCTGATGAGAGATCTTGGAGAAGAGCTACGGAATTGCTTGTGGATGTTGCTAGTCATGGTGAAAACAGTGGTTTTGAAGTGCCTTGCCTCATTGTCGCTGCTAAGGATGATCTTGATCCATATCCAATGGTTATACAGGATGCAACAAGGGTACGTAGTCTCTTCCTTATTTGCTCTTTACCCACACTGACCACCTACACACATACCACCCCTCCAAACAAAATATCAAAAACAACTAAGAGAAGCAGCGTGTCTATATGTAAGCAATCTGAAGTTAGATTACTTACCTTGTTTTCTACCTTTACCAAAAAAAAAAAAAAAAATTACTTTGGCAGTGATAGATGTGAGTGAATCTGTCATGAGCTTTCGGACGTAGTCTTATAACTTCCTAGGTTGCAGAAAAGTAAAACCTGTGATTATGCTTCTTATGTTTTGGTTATGCTGTTCACGTACTTCTTTACTCTTTATTGGAAATTCTAAAAGTAAAACTTATCAAATTTAGCATATTGACCAGTTTATTCATGTGTTTTCAATTTCACTGATGTTATCATCTGTACTGCATTTGTGTGAATGTAGGTCAGTCAGGATATGGGAATTGAAGCACCTATACCTGTTAGCATGAAATTGGGTGACCTAAATAACGTGTTCCGTAAGATTATTAATGCGGCAGATCGCCCCCACTTGAGCATTCCTGAAACTGAAGCTGGCAGAAGCCGCAAGCAGTACCGTGTACTGATTAATCGCTCTCTTATGTTTGTTTCAGGTTCGCTTCGTAAAAATCCTCAAATTCCCTTCTGACTTTTAATTTTGGTTAGATAATATCTTCCAAATGTGATTTTAGATTGTTTTCCTCGTAAGATATTTTTAAGTCAGGATAATAGAATTGATCAAATTATCAACTAACTTCCAAGTGCTTCGAAAAAATTGCAAAAATGAATACAGAACATATATATGAATTTTAGTCTTGGTGTAAGATTTCCTATTAAATATTGTGTTTGATTTCGTCAACTGAGCTCATCTTTTCCAAAAGCAGTTGGGGCAGCAGTTGGAATTGTTGGACTGGCAGCTTACCGTGTATATGCAGCAAGAAAGAACAGCTCCAGTTAGGTTGTATCGCGATTCTGCATCAAGTAAGAAACAACTGTAGGCTGTGTCATCATGAGGAAGTTAAATTGTGTTGCGTATCAGCTGTTATGGTTGAGTGTATGCAGCTTTTAACTTTATTTTTTTGGATCGGCACCTGTATGACACTTAGTGTTCAGTTTTCACTAAATGGAAGTTGTATAAGGGGCTTCTGCAATATTCTTCTGTTTGCATCTCTGTTATTTTTCGATAGAATCATTTCCAAGTCTGTAAGCATGATAATTTCCTAGCACAAGTGGTTAGTATCAATTAGCGACAAGAAGAGAAAATATATATATATATATATATATATATATATATATATATATTGACACACTAATGTTATTTTAATATCAAAAAAATTTGTTCAAGTAGTTCTTGTGTAATATGTAGTATACTAATATAATGTCTATGCATTTGGCACTCCCATAAAGTACATAATTAACTCTTTGGCACCCCCATAAAATACATAATTTATTTATATTTTGCTAAATAACTCGTCTTGGAAGCCCCACCACCATCCTCACTATCGGTTTTGAAGTGCAAACACAATCTAAAGTACAAATATACACTACAAAAAAAAGTCAAATCAGCAATGGCAAAAAATCGTTTCTGATTGAGTTAAAATCGTAGCTAAAAGGAATCAGCGACGACAAAACAACTGTCGCAATACTGTAGCTAATTCATTCGCTATTTGAATCAGCAACGACAAACTTACCGTGGCTAATTCGCCACGGCATAAATCCGTCGCTAATTTGAAAAGTCCGATCGTTAAAGTTATTTAATATTTTGGCTACAACTGTGGCAAAATAAAAACTAGCGACGGTATTTGTCGTCGCTAAGTTATAAATTCAAATGGTTATCAGCGACGGTATTAGCCGTGGTTAGTTAGCAACAGTAAGAAAGTCGTCGCTAAAGTGTAAATCCAAATGGACATTAGCGACGGTTTTTTGCCGTGGCTATTTAGCGACAGTTTTTTCTAAATAGCGACTATTTTTGCCTTCGCTATTTAGCGACCTTTTTTTGTCGTGGCTATTTAGCGACGGTTTTTTGCCGTCGCTAAATTGCATATCTAATTGACAAAACAGACACGGTATTTGCCGTGGCTATTTAGGGACAACTTTGTTGCAAATCATATTGACAAATGAAATTTACAAATTATAAATTACAAATGAGAATTTATTTTTTATAATGAAATTAACTATTAATGATTGTCCATTCTGAAAATTAATATCAACTACTAAAACTAAACTTAATTGATCAAAATTATAACAAAAATTACACAGAATCTCTAGAATAAAAATAAATGATCATCATCATGTAACTTTTCGTACCTTAAATTGTGCCCTCTAAAAATAAAACAGAAATAACATTTATTTTGATGGTATAGATTTTGGTTTTCTGTTTTTTAATAAAGCTTTGGTGGGATTATTATTATTAGTTAGTTGAGCTGTTATACACAGCGAGGAAGCGGGCGAGGAAATCAGCGAGGGAGGGAGAGAGGGGAATGCTTATCCCCTTTGGGATGCATGCCATCATTTTTCATGCATGCATTCCAAGGGAGGTGGACGGTCCCTCCTTCCCTCTCTCCCTCCTGGCTGGCTTCCTCGACATTTAGAATTCCTGTAATTACAAAGAGAGAGGAGTGAGGTGAGGATCAAAGTCAGTCTAGAAGCCAAATGAAATTAAAGTAAATACGAGTTTAGACTTTTTGAATATTAAATTATCTAATTAATATATATGTATATATAAAAAATTTGACTTAGTAAAACTAGTTTCAAAATTTAATTATTTTTACAAGCATATTTTAAATCCATAGAGTTAAGTCTAAGCATATTTAATTATTTAACTATTATCTAGAAAATCAAATATTATAAAGTTTAATGATCATCCTCACCTTTCAGTGAGACGTAATTTAATAAAATAACTTTGATAATACATCAAACAGTTACTCGATCATGGTCGTATACGTGACATATGTAGTCTCTTATTATGGACAATTAATAGTTCTAAGCATCGAAGCCCAGCCAACAAGTCTAAATACTGAAGCCCAAAGAGGTATTAGCATTAGACCAAGAGGCAGGCCCAAAGCCTAAACTTTAGGCCCGACAAGTCTCTCCTTAATTGATAGAGACGTTACAAAAAATAATCTCTTCCCAATTACGTATTTCAATAAAGAAAGAGATCATAATGAGAAACGTGTCCCTTATTTGCACCATGCATGCTAAAGTCACTCTCGAAATTAATTACTCTTATGAGCAATGCTACCTGTCGAGGAAACGGGTTGCGGCATGTATCTCGAGCGAGGTGGACGACTCTCACTCTGCCACGTCGCTGTTCTCGCCCGTTTCCTGGACAGCTAACATTGCTCCTCTTATTATATGAGGTAAAGGAGGAAGCTATGTGCAAATATTTCTACAATGAAACTCTTTCAAAATTTCTTTTCTCACTGTTCTAAACAAACAATAACATTTGATAACGAATTGTAGTAATAAAAGAATACCACAAACTCTACCATGCAAAATTTCTCTAGCTAGTTTGAACTATATAATGCATTTTCTTCAATTGAATGGTGAATTTGTATGTCTTCAACTCTAACTATACTTTTCCATTTCAACTTTCCCTATTTTTAATAATTACATATGAAACCAACAAACAAAAGAATAATGTCAGCGATGTTGTGTCTTGTAACTAAAAATATTATTACATTGAACTATATAATGCATTTTTCCAAATGAACAGTGAATTTGTATGTCTTCAACTCTAACTTTACTTTCTCATTTTGTCATTTCCAATTTTTAATAATTACGTATAAAAACCAATATACAAATGAATAATGTCAGGGATATTTGTGTTTTTTAATTAAAAATACTATTACATTTTTTTTTTATCGATTTTGCCTTTCCAAATTCAAATCTGAACTATATAATGCATCTTTTCCAAATGAATAATAAAGTTGTATGTCTTCAACTCTAATTTTACTTTTCCATTTTGCCCTTCTCTATTTTTAATAATTACATATAAAACCAACACACAAATGCATAATGCCAGAGATATTTGTGTCTTTTAACTAAAAAACTATTACATATTTTTTTGCCTTTTAAATTTAGATTATTTATAATCAAAGCTAGCCCCCTTCAATTTCATTAATTATTTTAAGCCCCTAACATAATTTATTTAAACCATCCAATTATCTATAAATTATAAATAAGACCTTATATCTAACTTTTCATATATTTTTTTCATCATTTCATAATTTTTACAATTCAAACCAGCCCCTCTTAAACATTGATATAATATATCTAAGCTCTATGATAATTTATTTCAAACCCTCAATTATCTATAAATTATAAAAAGACCCTTACAACTAACTTTTTATTTTTATTTAGCCATTCATATTTCATATTTTTACAATCAAAATCAGTTCCTCTAAAACATTGATTAATTATTCTTAAACCTCTAATATAATAATTTATTTGAGGTAATCTAATTATTCATAGACTATAAGCCTTAAAAAAAGTATTAAATATTCACGCATGTAGAGCGTGTCCACCCCTAATTATAAATTAAAAAAAATTGAATCGTAGAGCGCATCCACCCCTACGATTAAAATTTTTTTCTAAATTTTAAAGGCTCATGTATAGTTTATAAATAATTAGATGATTTCAAAGAAATTATTATATTAGGAGCTTAAGTATAGCTAATCAATGTTTATGAGAAATTTGTTTTGATTGTAAAAATATGAAATATGAATGGCTACATCGGGAAAAAAAAAAGTTAGTTTGAAGGATATTTTTATAATTTAAGATAATGATGGACTTTAAATAAATTATGTAATGGCTTAGATATAATATATCGATGTTTAAGAGAGGCTGATTTGGATTATAAAAATTATGGAATTTGGAAAAAGTTAAATGTAAGAGCATATTTATAATTTATAGATAATTGAACGACTGCATATAATTATGGGCTCAAGTGTAATTAATGAATATTGAAAATGGCTGAATTTGATTAAAAATTAATATAAATTTGAGAGGGCAAAAAGTGTAAAAATATAATAGTATTTTTAATTAAAAAACATAAATACCCTTGGGCCTATTCATTGGTCTTTTGGTTTTATATATAATTATTAAAATAGCAAAGATAAAATGGAAAAGAAAATTTTAAATTAAAGAGATATAACTTTGTAGTATTCATTAATTAAATACGAATCATCACTCCGCCTCACGTGAGTACATGTCACATGTGAGTAGTCTTTAGTCCCCAGGCCAATGGTATTTCTTCTCAAAATGTAAATAAACGGGAATTCTAGAGGGCAAAGAAATGGAGGAGTATTAGACTATTAGGGTGTGTTTGGTTGTATGGAATTTTATTTCATGAAAATTTATGAGGGGACCACTATGTTTTAGGCTAAATTGATACATCACTCCACATTTACCATTTGACCACCATTTGATTTTGTGATCAATGGTGGGAATGAAAGTCCCATGAACATGAAAATCTCACTCCTTGGCCCCCAAGGCATTTAATTCTCATGTTCATGGGACTTTCATTCCCACCATTGATCACAAAATCAAATGGTGGATGTGAAGTGATATATCAATTTAGCCTAAAATGCAGTGGTCCTCTCATGAATTTTCATGACATAGGATTCCATGCAACCAAACACACCCTTAATTTCAAAACAATAGAAAGGTTAACTGTCAAGTAAATGGGCGAGGAAACCAGCGAGGGGGGTGGTGTGACCGTTCAATCCCTTCAAGATCACAGCAGCACCCTCAAGATGAATAGAAGTGCGTATTGCGAGGGAGATAAGCGGTCACACCACCCCCCTCCTGGTTTCCTCGACAATTAGCCTTTCTCAAACAAAAAGTACCAAATTTCAGGTTTTGTTTGGAGGCAACACGCAGAAACAAAATTGTACATGCCCATATAATCCATCCATATCTCATAAATCAACGTACCCATTATCCAGTACCTACTTCTCATCTTGTCGACCTTTAATCAATGTTGGATCAAATTGGTAGCTTCATGGGAACATATGTATATAATTAAGCATGAGCATATCCACATCCCTCGATCGATCAGTTATGGATTATACTCTTGGACTAATTTAATTTAGAGTGAGGCTATAGAGCGAGGAAACGGGCAAGGACAGCGATATGGCGGGGTGGGGTGGGAGCCATCCACCCCGATCGAGATGTGTGCTACATTTTTTTGTGCGTGCATCTCAAGTGGAATGGATGACTCCCACTCCGCCACATCGCTGTCTTCGCTGGTTTCCTCGACATTTAGAATTCCCCTTTAATTTAATGATGGCCAGCCGGGGGTTGAATGAAGAGTCCAAGTTTCTAAAATTGCATGAGCCACCCATGCATGCAAACTCTTATTGTATCTGCGTAAAACCTTAGTTAATCAATTAAACAATGGAGATTGATATCATAAAAAATAAAAATAAAAATAATGTGTGAGAGGTCTGGATTAAAAAACCAGAAATTTTAAATGTCGAGGAAATGAGCGAGGAAACGCGCGAGGGTGAAAGCCGTTCATTTCACTTAGGATATGTGCGTTGACTTTTTACGCGCGCATCTCGAACGAAATGAACAACTTCCACCTTGCCACCTTACTCCCCTCGCACGTTTCCTCGTTTCCTCGCTGTGTAGACTTACTCTTAAAAAACAGTTCGATGATGAGCATGTACAAGATAATTTTAGTTGAGCTTTGCTACAGAGCGAGGGAGGGAGCGAGGGAAAGGGACGAGGGATGGGTGGTAACCACCATCCGCCTCGAAATAAGCGCATCAGATTAGAGATGCATGATGGTGCTTATCTCGGGGCGAATGGGTAACTACCACCCATCCCTCGCTCCCTCCCTCGTTCCCTCCCTCGACCCCTAGAATTTTCCATTTTAGTTTCATGATATGCAATGTCAAGTGTGTGGGGTGGGATCGGTTGAAATTCTTTGGCGCATATGGATGGGCTAATTAGTCAATTTGGGAATCAACAGTATTGGTAGTATCCGTAGTGTGGTCCGCGGTCTTTGTTTCTCCAAAAATTCGAATCGGCCTGATTTGTTTGTTTGGTTTATTATAATTATTTTTTTGTCCCTCCTCTTTAAAGTATTTGTGGTTGTGTTTTAATGAAGAAAGACAAAATGTGTAAATCAGCCAACCGAGCAAGCAAACTAGGCCAACTGGACTTGCTCTTGTTTCTCATTGTATGTACGATTTATCTTTGAGTTTGTGTTTTTTTATTTTTATTATTATTATTATTATTATTATTATTTTTTTTAGAGATACAGAGGAAACAAAATTTGTTGTGGGTGATCTCGTTGGACCACGTACCACACATTTATCTGATCCTATAGTATAGAAAACAAACCAACAATTCTATCTGAATTAGAAAATAATGGTGACGTGTCACAATTCGGCAAGTTTCACACGTATCTCGATGAATATTGTCGCCCCAAATTTTTTACGTCACATTTGGCTACAAAACTTAGATGCAAAGTCTTAGGGCGTGTTTGGTTAGCTCATTGACCGTCGTAATGTAATGGTTTGACCATTACAGTGTAATGGAATAAAGGCATTCCTGCGTTTGGTATCACATAAAACCACCGTAATGGTCATTCCCATTACAGATTTGGTTGTAATGGCCATTCCTATCTCCCCCCCTATGAATGGCCATTACCATTCCCATTGTAATGGTCAAAGCTCGTTAATGACCATTTTTACCCTCCTCACTTTCCCCCATTTTAAATAAGTGAGGGTATTTTTGGAAATAAATTTTACATTACCATTTTAAAAGTATACCAAACATACATATTTTCATTACCATTCCCATTACCATTACCATTCCTATTACCATTCTCATTCCCATTCCCATTCCATCGAATAACCAAACGAGCCCTTAATTTTTTTTTTCCCAATCCACCTCCTATTCCTTTCCTTCCATTCTTCCACCTCTTCCTCCCTCTCTCTGTCATGTTTGGTTATCCTTTTGATCATTGTAATGTAACGGCTATTACAATGGTCAATTGCATTCATTTGTTTGGTGGCATAAAAAAACATCGTAATTGTCATTCCCATTACCAATTTGGTTGTAATGGCCACTCCTTCCTCCCACCCTATGAATGATCATTACATTGGTCATTGTAATGGTCAACAAAGCAAAATGACTTCACTTGCCCTCAAAATGACTTCATTTACTGTTGTGTTTAAGTTTTGATGCTTTGTAGTGAGGGCATATTCGTAAGGACACATTCCTATTCCCATTACATTCATAAGTAAACCAAACACATCTATTACATTCCCATTACCACTCTCATTACATTTTCATTACCACTCCCATTACTACTCCCATTACCACTCCCATTACAACGTGGAACCAAACAGGGCTCAGACTCTCTTTATCATTAATTGACTTTGAAACATGAATGAACAATTTAGTGGAACGATTCAAACAATACAAACCATCATTCTTCCTAACTAAGGAACGTGATTTCTCAAAAATTGTTACGAAATATTTCTTAATTTAAAATTATCGAAATATGTTTCGAAATCTGAAAAAAAAAATTTCTTAGAGGAATTCTCTTGAAAAAAGAAATAAAACTTTCAAATATTTTAGGGAAATTCCTCTAAATTAATCTATGTATATTTTGACACACTATAATGTTATTTAATATCAATATTTTTTTTTAATGTAATTCTTGTGTAATATGTAGTTTGTATGACACTACGAATCATATGAGATTTTTTTTTATATAGCATTTACGAGTTTAAAATTCATAATTTATATTATTAAATTCAAAAATACAACATAAATTTTTATGTTTTTTCTACACAACACAAAATATTTCTTAAAATCAGGAACCAAAATTAACTCGAAAAACAAATTCACAATCCTTGGTCTCAACAACTTGGGTCTTGAACCATTGTAAACAGTTAAAGTGGGGTTTTGAGGCCCTTGCAAGAGTTTTATAAAGATTACAGTTTATCATTTGAGCTTTGCTAGGGAGTGAGGGATGGATGTAACTACCCATCCTCCTCGAGATAAGTACATCGGCATGGAGATGTGAACTGTTGCTTATCTCAAGGAGGATGGGTGTAACTACACCCATCCCTCGCTCCCTCCCTCGACCCCTAGAATTTTTGTTATCACTTATTGAGACCTTGGAAATAGAAGGTGGTGTGTGCTATTTGAAAGAGCACCCACTTATTAGTTTATAGTGGACAATTCAATTTGATCTTGGATTAAATGTTGTAGAAAATTATAAATTATTCTAGCTTAGGAGTGTATTCAATTAAGGATTTTAATGGATTGTGAAAGATTTTAAAATATTTCAAATGATTTTAATAAATTTTAAAAATCCATGATGGATTTTAAATGATTGAATTTTGATTAATTTTAAAAGATTCTTACGAATTTCTATGGATTATTATGAATTTATTAATAGTCGTAGGAAGCCATGAAAGAACATTACCTACTGAATAATTGTTTGGGACATGCCCTACTGAAATCAGTTCCTCACTCAATGCATCTAAATTTCCATTTTCACATTTTTATGCTTGCAACTCATCCAACTCTGTCCCAATTTTGATTATAAGACAATGAATCTTTTTGTAATCTTTTTTCTTTCTAATAGGAATGTTAGCAATTGGATGGATTTGGAGCAAAAAACGATACAAAACTTTCTCGAAAAGCTTTAGTATTTTTCTCATACTTTATTGTTGCAGTAATGCATAGGATGCTAGAGTATGAGAATTCCTTATCATCAAAACAAAAACCTGATAAGTTAATTGAAAACAATGACATTTACAATAAAAATCAACCAAAGTGTTGTAAATGACAAGTTTAATCCATCACCCAATTTAACAATATGGGCATGAATCTGAATGACAGTATTCTTCATAGTGGTATTTACATCATAACTAGAAATCAACGTGTTGATAGAAACTAGGGGTGGGCATTTCAGACCGAACCGATCGGATCGGTTTTTTTTATTTATTATTAAAATTTCGATCTTAAAACCCGGCCCCGCCCAATGTTTCTGGTTCGGTCCTTGGTTATCCTTTCAGAAATCCGTCGGGTAATCAGCCGGACCCGGTATGAATAAAAAAACGTCAAAAGGCCATCTCCTCCTCTCAGCCAAATCCAAAGGCCCATCCACTTTCACGAAAACCAGATCGATTCACAATTACAGCTTCCAAAATGCTACTAACAGACAGAAATCACGAGATGGAGATGGTTTTTATTTTTTAAATTATAAAACGATTCGGTTCGGTTTCGGAACCGTTCTTAAACGGTTCGGTTTCAGTTCCTAAATTTTTGTTTAAAACGGTTCGGTTCTGATTCAATAATTAAACAGTTAGATAATAAATTTAAACCCAGAGCCATTCTCACAGCAATGTATGTCCGAGTGGTTAAGGAGATCAACTTAAAATCTGTTGGGTTACGCTTGCGTAGGTTCCGACCCAGTCGGATGTTTCCATTTTTTACTTTTTTCTTCTTCATTTTACAGAAGTCATGCATTTTGGTTTTTCACATCTTCCATTGAAACTGAAATACACTCTCACAAGTAATGGATTAGCCGCAGCCCTAAGAGGGTTACAATTATGCCCAAAGACATCCAATTTGCTCGTCGAATCAGGGGTGAACGTGTTTGATTGCTTGTAAAATGGGCTATGTATTGCTAAGATGTTATTAAGTTTGAGTTCACTTTAAGAATTATATGTAACTTTGTCCTATTGAGATAGATAGATATCTATTAATGAATTCTTGTTTATCGAATTTGACATTTTCTATTTTTCACATGTTGTGTGAGATGAATGAGTTGTTTATCAAATTTGACACTTCACTACTTGTGCAGTTGTGCTTGGGTGGCCTAATATTGAAACCTTCCACATCTAGTGGGGAATAGAAATGGTTTTTAATTTATCACCAACTCTTACTCACAGTGGGACGCATCTTCAAGGTTGCATAATATTATACAAGAACTGTTAAAATTTAAATGGTTCGAGTTAGGTTCCTCAAAATTTGGAACCGATCCGAACTGTGCCCACCCCTATAATGACATACACTTCAAAGTGTGCGAGCTATTTCAAGTGACTCATATAGGGCTGAACAAAAAACCGATCAAACCGACCTAACCGATTGGTTCGATTTAAATTCGGTTCGAATCGATTTCGGTTTTAAAAAATTCAAAACCGAAGTGGTCGGTTCAGTTTTTGGTTTCTATGTGATTTTAACCGACTAAACCGAACCGACCGAATATATAATAAATAATATATATTTATATATAAAAAATACAATATATTTAAAATAGTCGGTCGGTTTGATTTTATTTCGATTTTGGTTTGATTTTAGTCGGTTTGGTTCGGTTATGGTTTGCATAAATTAAAATCGGTTCGGTTTTGTTAATGGTCGGTTCGGTCTCGGTTTGAAAATTTTAAAGCCGACTTAAGTCGGTTCGGTTCACGATTTAGGTGAAAAACCGAACCGTCGATTCGATTTTCAGCCTTAGACTCATGAACCTGAACGAGCCACTGATTAACACCATTCCAAATAGCGCAAACCACATATCCACTTGAAGTAGAACGTATCCTTTTCAAATGGCGCATAAATGGTGCTTACAAGCAATGAATGCGATTTTTTCAAAAAATGTTAAAATTTCACCGAATATTTTTCTTTTCGAGTTACCGAAATCTCTTTCGAAATTCGAAATATTAATTTCTTTCGTTAGATCAATCTCAATTTTCCAACATTTTAACCTGTTTTAATTTTAATTTAGTATTAAAATTTGGTTGTATAAGGAATTTTTATGCAATATATTGTTTGTATGACATCACGAGTCTTGTAGTATTCTTTATATAATATTTAAAAGTTTAAAATGCTTAATTATATTAATAAATTCAAAATTATAGTCGAAATTTTTACATTTTTTCTATACACAACGAAATATTTATTAAAATCAACTCATTGAAATTACCTCAAAAAACGAAATCACAATCCTTACTTACGAGGAACCAAACACTTCCCCTTTACTTTTTCAATCAGCAAACTACTTAGTGTGGATGCTCAAAGCAAATCATCCCCTAAAACAAAAAATCTAAGTGTCCTCGCCATTTCCCTCGACAGTTAGACGGGTTCCCCTAAAATGAGCATAGTTAGCCAAATTCCTAAAATTTTGGTAAAAAAATGTTTTGGGCCCACCTTACTGGGCCTTCTCCACAATTTTTTAAAAAACCAAGAAAATGATTTCTCTTCAAGTGATTTATAGCCGTTCATCTGACTGACCATGACGGAATTCTTTTCTTTTGTTTGAAAATTTTCCTCCTCGCCTTTTCCCTCTCCTCTCTCCTCTTCTCTTCTTCAACTCACTCTCTCCCCCAAATGAACCCTAGATTTCGCTGATCGATCACTCACTCCAAACCCTAGATTTCGCAATCAGTAAGGGACGAAATGATTCAAAACATCTACGGATCAGTTCGTCGATCACTGGTTTTCCGTTGCCCAGATACCGGAGACGATGGAGGAGGGGGAGGAAGCATAGTCGACAAGATCAGTTCATCCATTCGGAAATCGAGAGTCGGGCTCTTTGCAAAGCCTTCACTGCCTGTGCTTCCATCGCCTCCGAAGGTTGCGAAGGAGAATGTGCCTTCGTCAATCAGATGGCGGAAGGGAGAGTTGATTGGGTGCGGCGCCTTTGGGAGAGTCTACATGGGGATGAATCTTGATTCCGGAGAGCTTCTTGCTGTTAAACAAGTGAGTTTTTCATTGTTGTTGAATCGATCGATTTTGACATTTCTTGGTTCCTTTTTTGAAATTTGAATTGAATTTCGTTTCAGGTTTTGATTACGGTGAATAATGCGTCCAAGGAGAAAGCACAGGTGAGATTTAATGATTAAGTTGTTGAATTTTTTGTTGAGTTTGGTTTTGTTTTCAATTCGATTGAGTTGATTTTGAAGTTTAGTTGAAGTAGGGTTCTGTACTTCAGTGTGAAAGGTGTAGATCTGTAGGTGTTTGTTGTAGTAGATCCTAGTGGACTTTACATCATAATCCGTTTGAACTGCGATGGGTGAATTTCTTCAATTGCTTTATTTCTGGGCATTCGAAAGATTTGAAAGTTGAATTGGCTATAAGGATTTTATTGGAATTTGATCAAATTTGCGATTTTATGTGTACAATAGGCTCATATTCAGGAGCTTGAAGAGGAAGTGAAACTTCTTAAGAATCTTACTCATCCAAACATTGTTGTGAGTATGGTTTCTTGGTTGTATGTTTGGTGATATTTATGCTTCATCTCGAGTTCAGTGGTGTAATTTGTTTTTTTTGGTGGTAGAGATACTTGGGAACTGCTAGGGAGGAGAGTACATTGAATATTCTTCTTGAATTTGTACCTGGAGGATCCATCCATTCACTTCTTGAAAAATTTGGCTCTTTTCCTGAGGCGGTAAGTCCTTGCTGAATTTCTAAAGTTTAAATCGGGGGGCTTTGGTAGCTGACGTGTTTCTGCTGTTTGCTTCAATAGGTTATAAGAACATATACTAAGCAGCTGTTGCTAGGTTTGGAGTATCTTCATAAGAATGGGATTATGCATAGGGACATTAAGGTATTTCTCTTTGCTAGATATGTATACTCGAGGGAAAATTTTCGCTCTATTTGATTTCTCTTCATTCATACTGAGTGCACAGTTTCTTCCATTTTCAGGGGGCAAACATTCTTGTAGACAATAAAGGGTGCATCAAACTTGCTGATTTTGGTGCATCCAAAAAAGTTGTTGAGCTGGTATAGCAATTTTGTGGTGTTTTACTAGTTCACAGATTTTGACATAGTTTCTGCATTTCTTCCAGTACTCTTTTCTTACTGCTGTTCACGAATTGCTGCAGGCTACTATGACAGGTGCAAAGTCCCTGAAAGGTACACCATTCTGGATGGCACCTGAAGTCATTCTACAAACTGGGCATAACTTGTAAGGAAAACTACACTTTTAGCAGTTCTAAATGGTTAGAAGCCTATTCCCAATTTGGAAAAATGAAAGCCTTTCACCTTTTATACTTTCTATTTTAGCTGTTTGCGCATTTTTCTTTAGCTACGGAAATTATTTCATACGTAAACCTTGAATCAGAGATGTAGCTTAATCTTAATTTCCAACTCTAAGCAATGAAACCCTCATGATTACCATTTACTAAAATGTTGAATGCTTCAATATTTAGGTTTTTTACACGGTTTTATAAGCTTAACATGATACAAAAACATGAAGAGGTAAATTTGGCATCACCTAGTAAACATATTTCAAGTGACTAAATATACTAAATATGTTTACTACTCCACTTCCTATTCTTGGGCTTCCAATGCTCCAATATGCCATTCTACTCTACATGTCTCTTATGGTTGGCATTCCAACTAAAATATTGAATGCTCAGTTTATATTGACTTTGCTCAGGGTTTAGTAAGCCAATTGGTCCAAATAGATTGCTAGAAATTGCGATAAGTCTGATAAATCATAAACCATGACTTTCAATCTCAATCTGATTTTGACCGTGTGCACAATTTCTTCCATCATATTGGCATATTGCTTCTATCTCTCAAGGGCATCCTGTTGTAAGGTAGATTGGAATCTAGTATACACAGCAACAGTTCAACAAACATTTTTCTGTAATTCCTTCCTCTTTTCACAATGTCAAAATAACGAAAGACACCTGCTTTGCAATGGTGTGCTTAAGATGTTCTGTTAACTGCATCAGTTTTCCATTTCTTCATGTCGCTGTTTGGTTTTTCAACAGAAGAATTTCAAGTTTTCTGATTGGTTCTAATAAAAAATGTGTAGCTCTGCTGATATTTGGAGTGTTGGATGTACTGTTATTGAGATGGCTACCGGAAAGCCTCCTTGGAGCCAACAGTACCAAGAGGTGTATCTTAAAGAAAAATGCTCTTTGTTATTAGTCTATCTATTTTGGATGTGTTCATTTTGACATTTTCTAACTCTCTTGCGAGTTATGCTGAAAATTATCTCTTTCAGGTTGCTGCTCTTTTCCATATAGGGACAACAAAGTCTCATCCACCTATTCCTGATCATCTTTCATTCGAGGCAAAGGATTTTCTTTTGAAATGTCTGCAGGAGTATGTTGATGAAATTTCCTTCTTTATCTGTCACTCTTATTTAGCCTTCTATAAAAACCTAAATTGGTCAAGTTTATTTCAATTTTAATTTCCCAACGTTGTAAACCATGCAATTTTCACTATCGAGGTCACAAGGTGTATTACCATGTAGATGTCACCTATAGGACGACCTAGTAATGGTATTCATGTGTTACATAATATTAAACTTCAAGCCTACTTCGACCTTCTTCCACAAATAACCACTCCATATAGTTCATTGTACTTTGTTTCAAATGAAATACAGGAAACAACTGCTACCTTATAGGCATTTTAGTATTTTCCCACATTTTGAATAAATAACAAAAAGATGAAAAGCTCAAATATACTTCTTGTACTACTGACTCTAATGTACTGACTTACCAATTCCAAAATGTTGCAAGTTTCGGTTCAGAAGCCTTAGTTTCATAAAATTTCCTGTAGAAAATTTTGAAAACCAAATCAAACAACATTCGCATTTAAATTTAGGTCACATGATCATTAATTGGACTTGGGTTTCTCTTTTCGAGATTTTAATGTGTTTGCAATGTGATGACAGGGAGCCAAACATGAGGCCAGCTGCATCTGAATTGCTACGGGTAATTTGAGTCGAATATTAATTTTTCATAATTTTGATGCAGTCGACCTTGCAATTCTCATGAAATTCAGCATATCTTTTCTGCTGGGGACAGTAGAAAGCTATTTCATTAAATTGATATTTAAAGAAAAAAAACGTTTAATTGAAATACTCCTGAGCATTATTTGCCTTCTTACTTTCATGCAGCATCCCTTTGTTGTTGGTGATTGTCGGGAGCCTCTATTACGCACTTCAACGCTCGTCAGTATATGCTAAACCCATCTGTATGTTGAAATTTATATTTCCTGATATTAATGATTTTACTTCCCTTCAGGAAAGTTCCTTGAACCTGTCTTCAATGTCTGGGTTAACTTTGAAAAACTCGTAAGTGTAATATTGATTTTTTTATTTTTCTTCTTCTTCTTCTTATTATTATTATTAATTTTTTTTTTTTTTGTAGTTTAAGATCTTTACTTTTCTGCTACACGTTATTGATATTGTGTGTTTTTGATGCTCAAGCATTAATCTTGTCTCGAGATCTCGGACCTGCAATGGGTTGAAGGACGTTTGTGACATGGGCAATGTGAGATGCTCAACTGTTTATCCTGATAAGTTCTCAGAAGCTTTACCAGCCTGGGAATCAGGAAACAGTGATGATGATGATATGTGTCGAATAGATGATACAGAGGATTTTGGATTTCGTGCATCAGTAAAGTTCAATTCTGGCTTAATGTCTAATGATTTTAACAAGGTATTCAGCAAATTCTGTTTCCATCATTGACATGGTAGTCTTTAGGTTGAGAAATGAGGTTTAGTTGCTAACTACCTGGTAATTTGTTTACTTGAATTTAGAGTTTCAATCCTATGTGTGAGCCCTCTGAAGACCAGCAGTGCAAGTTTGATGAAAGTCCAGAACCTGAACGACGAGGAATGAACTTCGAAGCTGACCATATAGTTGATGGGGCTGGTGGTTCCTGCAGAACATCCAGGAAGGATGAAAAAGACTTCACCTTTCCCTGTGGGCAATCAGTGTCCGAAGATGATGATGAAGTTACAGAGTCGAAAATTAGAGCCTTCATTGATGAGAAGGTATCACTTTTACGATTATCAATCTTTTTCATGACATGCGAAAATGATCGGGAGTCATTTTCTAATTTCAGTTCTTTGATTGTTGCTTTCCAAATATTAAAATTGTAGGCCCTGGAGCTGAAGAGGATGCAAACACCATTATATGAAGATTATTATAACACTTTGAATGGCTCTAGTCCTCTAGGTGCTCTGAGGAATATACACGACGATAACAATGCCAGTTATTTGAAGTTACCTCCTAAAAGCAGGTCACCTGGCAGGGGTACAGGTGGTACTCCACCAGTGCCATCCAATGCAGCCATTACGACAAGCCCTGGAAGTAGTAGCAGGCGTGAGTCAAGTTTTGGTGTTATGGATAATAAAAATTTGCAGGATATTCCTTTGCCTCAGCTGAGTGAATGGAGAGGACTTATTGAATCTCAACAGCAACCACTAAATCCAAGGTTTATTAATTGCTTAATGTTTTTGTTGAGTCGATGTTAATAATATGTAAATATATAATTCTTACTCATCTTACAGTGAAGCATTTAATACCTGCAGTGCTAGCTTTTCTGAGAGACAAAGGAAGTGGAAAGAAGAGCTTGATCAAGAGCTCGAGAGAAAGCGAGGTAAGTTGTAATGATCTCTGTATCATATTGAAAACTATGCTAGTTCTCAATCTTTTGCACAACAAGGAATCCCATGCTACAGTGTTATTGAAATCAATATTTAGAAAGTTGTTCCATGACAGCATTATAAGATCAAAAAATACTACATCATAATTTAGTATGAAGCAGACATCGAGAGTGGATTCCTCTGTTTAACTTTTGGTTGACAAACTTATTTCTAAACATTTTTGCATCAGTTTAAACATTCGGAGGGAATTGTTGTGAATATTTAAAAATGTTACTTTCCAGAGTTGGACTGGTTTTCTCAAGAGGATATTCACTGATTTCTGATGACAACTCCTGACTACAAGTGCTCCATGCTAGGCAGTATAATAGAAAATTAGGACTTTTGATATTATATTGTGTCAAGATGATTGAAATTCATTAGTACTTCGTCCTCTGTTTGCATGCATTGCTTAGCAAGACTGACCAATGGTATCTTCTAGCTACATGGGTTATGAGTTTGTTTACTATTTTGGTACAGTAATTAGGCCAGAAAATCTAATAAGATATGTTTCTCATATTTGAAAACTGTCCAATCCACATGTCCTTAAGCATTTCCAAGATATAACAAGCATCATTGCAAATGCAGAGTTAATGCGCCAAGCAGGTGTTGGAGGGAAGACATTGTCACCAAAGGACCGAGGCTTAAATTTTCAGAGAGATCGGTCACGTTTTGCTTCTCCAGGAAAATAATCCAAGTATATCTATACATACCTATGCTGGTGCTTCAAGAGAAGTTCTATTTGCCAACCGAGAGAATATTATTGTATGTAGCTATATATATTTTTGTTGAATTGGGTTAATAAGAACATCTTTACAGGGGTAGCAGGCAGGCCAACGTGCGTTGCCTTTTAGTTTCTCGTTCTGTGGCCTGAACTCCATGCACCAGTATCGTCATCCATGTATGAAGTTTTTCTTCCTTTTCTTATAAAGCTAAGCCATGTTTGTTACTGTCAGATATGAAACACTTCTATAATGTATTATTTGGATATACGTATTTAAGTCCCAGGTTTCAACACATATTGCCTGTTAATGTGTTTCACACTTATCTCCAAGAGAAATCAGAGCTTCATGTTTTACTTCATTTATGTAATTATTTCCTACATTTGTTTATGAAAGTTTTACAGAACCAATACTGTCAGTTATGTATTTGAGTTTGTTTGCTCTAAACGTCTATCTAAATGGTGGCATGACAGTAAAATGAGGAAATTACATACAGTGCTATTAAAACTTCAAATTAAAATCAATGGAAAAGTGATTAAGAATTGCTCTGGGCTGCAAACTAGTGAGATACCAGAAACAGAACCTGGTTTATATTCATTTCACATAAGCCCGAATTTCATTTTTTTAGGTCCATCCAGTTTGGATTCAAAATGCTCAGATCATTCAACTTGAAAAATGTGCCTTCTCATTCGTTTTGTGATGTGGGATCAGGTGAGCATTGGTCACTGATGCAGGAATAAGAGTTCTATTAAGCTAGGAAATGTTTAGGAGATATAGATATATAAAATATTTTATGTAATTTCGTTTTTAGGCACTTAGCATGTTTTGAGAAGTTTCTAAAGCTTATTTTAAGCGTTTTAGTATAGTTTTGAGTGATATTTGCTAGTAGGTGTAACTGTGTAAGGTAGGAAGTTTTTACAGGTATTTATTTCTGTCTCGGCGTCTTAGAAGCCTATTGGTACAGGCCCCTTTCGTAAAAAAAAAAATTTAGTTGTTGACTATTAAATAAAAGATATAAGCTTGAATAGTCTTGTGTTCCCTTGTGCGGAGATTGTGTTACATTGGTATTTCAATTGATTATCACTTCCGTGATCAATTGACATCAGTGACTATCTCGGGTTTTTCATGGGAGCTGCAGTGATACCCTAAACCTTTGTACTAATAGCGATAAAGAGTGGATCATTAGAATCATTCATATATAATTCATCTTTTAGGTGGTTCATATATCTTTTTTAGGTCTTTTTGAAAAAGAGTTTCGAGTGAGTTGAACAAAACAATTGATGGAAGAACATGTTACATGAACAAGCTTGCCGTGCTTGTCTACTACAGTGGCACTATCTTTCGCTGCTTCTCCTAGACCACTTTGACTGAAGTAAGGTGGCTGGGTCCAAAAAATGTAGCAAATGCGGTGTTACTACAACAACTTTAGAATGTAGTTTTATCATTTTGCTTTTACCAATTGATCATATTTGTAATACCACATGATACTAATACCATGCGACACAAGCAAAATGAACTTGTTGAGGTTAAAGTAAAGGGTTTTGTTTAAAAAATAGAGGATAACAAACTTCACATTTGTAATACACAACTTTAAAATAGAAAACAAAACCCTTTATTTTAAAATGATCTGGAGGTAATAGTCAAGATTGTATATAAAGAGGGACAATCTAAAAATTTAAAGGGGAGCAAGATAAAACATACAAGTGACTTAATGAGATTTTTCAAAAATATAAGGAGTCAATTGACCCCCTTATCCAACACATACATCCGCCGATGACCTCATTCTCCCTCTCTCAGTCTGAGATAACTTTCCGCCCTTGTTTTTTTTTTTTTTTTTTCCCCCTTTATATCAAACATAACATGCCTGAAAAATATTATTAAAAAAGGCTGAAAATACTATTAAAAAACGTAAAAATGACTGAAAAATAATATTGAAAATGCTTATAATATTATGGAAAATGACGAGACATCAAAATAGTCATCCAACCACAACCAAACACGTGGCACAAGTTAACCTCAAAACGGGTAGAAGGCTTGGACCAGGCCCAAGTTCATTTCTATTCAGCTCGTAAGTCAGGTGCCCAAACCCAGATTATGCGAGCGCAATGTGGTATGAATCTCGGAATTTGGCTCAGAACAATAAGTCCCAAGTACAAACCCCCGAACTTACGTTACTCTTGGTCCAATCAAACATTGAGTTCTAAAGAGAGCCAAATGCCAAAGAATAATCAGTCATGGACGGGTAAAAATTCTAAGCGAGATCTCCTCCCTTTATCATGCATTCAAAGGTAGAGTTAATGAAAGAGTAAAACACTCTCATTATATAAGGTGAACAAAGCGGATGAGAAAAGTACACACACATGCAACCCTAATTTTATTAGTCTATCTCCATGCTAATTCAAGTGCCTGAATTTACCATTAGAGTGCTTTGGCCATCACAATGATGGTCTCTATTTCACCGTTGTTCATCTTTATAGGTCAAAATCAACAATGATGGATTTGAATCCATCATATACTAATAAAATGAAAAATACAGTAGAATAAGGTAAAAATAGGTGAGAAATTTTCTTTCCAAAGAAAATATACGACCCTGATAAAATGAGTCATCAATCAGAGTTCCACATGGAATCCTACATGTAAATCATCAGGAATGCTTCTCAACCAATTGGAAACTGATAAGTGTTTGCTTGACATAGTCTCTTGGGGTTGTAAGGAAATCAGTCTCGGATTCCTCAGTGACTGAAGAGATAGTACATAACAAATAAAATTTGGTATATTTCATGAGGCACATTTGAAAGCAAATCTGTAAAGACAAATGTCTCATGATTCCATGACTAGATTTACAGAATCCCTTTATTCTTGATGTGGTGGATCTTGTAGATACTCCAAACATGGTTGTTTTATCCACCATATTAATTTTGCGAAAGTCTGATGTATAATATCAAAAGTAAAGTTTGATATTTGGAAAAGTTCTGTAACATCAAGAGACTCAACTTGGCCAATGTAGCTAGGCATGCGTGAACCCTAGCAGGACATATCTAACCAAGGCCGGTTTAGGGTCTCCTCGCCGAAAACCTTTTTTTTTTAGTTACAGTCTTGGTTTTGGAAAATTCAATAATTGTCTTATTAAATGGCGTTTGTTAACGTGTGTCTAAGCTTTATCGGCAAATAAAGTGTTTAGAATAAGTAAAAAACAAATTGCTTATGACCTATATATGTTACACTAAAAATTTCAAGTGTTCAAAACCTTCAATATTATTCATGTCTTTAGCATTATGAATTTTTTTTTTTTTGGGAAAAATCAACATTCAATAGAAATCTTCAGTGTATTGGCACTTAGTATAAAACTACAATTTTAATGTTTTAACAAATAGTTTTTAATGTAACAGTAAGGGAACATGATAATCTGAGGCTTGCTTAATGCAATGTCCTTAAATCAATATTTGACTTGTCTAAGTGCAATGTTGATGATTGTTAGTTTCCCAAGATATAACAAATTCCTCTATGTTCCTAATGCACTTTAAGACAGAAACTCAGGTGAATAGAAATAAGAATTGACTTTGAGATGAACAGGAAAAACCTGTTTGATTTGAATGTAAACTCTTCTTATGTGTGCTAGGTTGTTGTTGTAATGATGAATTGCTAATATTTTAGATATCTCAAATTAGTACTTATAGCAAATGAAAAGCTATGCTCCAGGAGACACAATTGAGCCAATACATCTATTGATCTAAAGACTTACATAAAAGACTTTATCTGATGAGTTTCCTTTACACAATGTACGATTTACTCATTAATACTATTAACCACTCTAGACGCTACAATAAAGATCTTATTCCATGAAAAATGTACGTACGCACATGCATTGTTTTGCCATCAACAAGTTCCATGGCTATGGTGTAACTTACATGTACCATTTAGGACTCATTCATATATTCCCAATAAAAAACCTCAAAAGTGTTTGTTGCATGCACAGTAGATCTGTTTGGTAGTTAGGGTACATATGAATGGTTGAGGATTCTCTCTTCTAGTGCTCCATTGGTCTAAAAATCCATCAATCTCATTGGTGATATTTATTTCCATGTAAAAACTTTTTAGTACTACCACAAAAAAATAAAACTGTAGTAACCTTCATGATGATGATGATGAGCAAAATTAATAATTGCACGAAATGAAGGAAAATTTACCCTTTGGATACCCTTTTTAAGTCTTTCTATAGGATTAGATTTAGGGAATCCCTTTGTTCTTGGGGTGGTGGGATCCCTGTATCTTATGGTGTGATATTTTCTGCAAGCTTTTTCACCATCCATTTTACATGAAGAAGATAAGGTGATCAGACCCATTTGTTATCTCATGAGATCAAATTTTATTTACTTTTTTATTCTTTTCTTATAAAATCTTTTTTTTTATTAAAAAAATTTAGCTAGTCTCCCAAAGGGTAATTGAAATGATGCTCGAAGGCTACATATATAACCATTTAGTATGACCAAAGCAATGTATATGAAGACCAAGTAGTCGTAATTGCCTCCTATCATAAAAACTTGTTCTTTGATCCCCTAGAATTCTGTCATTATCGGGACAAAATACTATATGCTAACATGCTCCTAATAATTACCGATTACTGAATAAAAAAACTCAATAAATTGCCACAGGTGAGTGTTCTATCTGCAAGATCGAGGCTGAAAACGAAACAAAAGAAAGAAAACAATCTCTAATATTCTATGGAATCTTAAATCTTTGTTGATGTGAAGGGTAACCAAAAATGTTGAATACATGTTTAATTAACTTGGCAAAACAAGATCTCTATGTTTAGTTTCATTTTCAGTAAAAGGTGATTGGCTTAGGGGAGCATATATGCTTTGTCAAATTCGGTCTGTGTCTGTTTATGATAATAAATATGCCTTTGTGATTTATAATGTCTTTTGCAAAGTTTGACACTCAACCATGCATGTCTTGGCATGATATGGACAAAACTCTCTTTCGATAATCAATGTAATATTGCAAAAAAAAAGGTTTTTGGTATCCTAGTCCTTTACTCAATCCCTCATTATTAAGTACGAAATCACTATTTATTAAAAAGTATAAGTTATTAGAGAAAGCAAATGTACCATTTATCAAGCAATAAATGGAGCTTCGGTATAGATCTTTTATAAGGTGGGTCTATAGACAAAAAAATAGCAATAACACCCACCACATTTAACTTCTAAACCCTAAACTCAACAATCCAAATTCTTGCCTCAAGATGGTGTCATCCAAGAATATACCCTTGGAATATGACATGCATGGTGGGATCATGAACTGGACAATATATAAGTTAGGAATGAAATTAACGAGCAGTAGAGCTGGCATCGGTTGCTTGTTCATATGTGGAAGGCAGGATAAGACAGTTAGACCTTCACCAAATCCTTGGAACAAATCAAACTAGATGATTAAAAAGGGGAAAAAAAAATAGTTTTTTAGTGTAAAATGTGGTGATCGATGTTGAGCCAAGTTATGTGGGTACATTAAGTCCACATAAACATATCGACATGTACAATAACTCAACACTTAGTAATGATGGTTGAGAGTCACAGAAAAAAGAGAGATTGAGAGCGAGTGAAAGAGAGAGCAAATGCATGTCATAATGCCAGTATTTTATCCACGACCTGTTCTACACAGCTAGGAAGCGGGCGAGGAAATCAGCGAGGGAGGAAGAGAGGGAGAGGGGACTGCCCATCTTCTCGTGATGCATATCATCATTTTTCATGCACGCATTCCAAAGGGATGGACGGTCTCCTCTCTCCCTCCCTCGCTGATTTCCTGGCCCACTTCCTCGCCATTTAGAATTTCTCTTTATCCACATGTATGAACGTGAAGAAGAGTAGAAATCAATTTCTTCTTAATGTCCTCTCCAAACAATATTTGTACAAGGTTGGGTGGACAAGGTGGAAGTTTTGATAAGTGGTTTTGGTGGTAAGAGTTAGATATTTTGTTGGTGGGCGTTGCATTGCAACGTGGTTCCTCCATTTAAGTGTCTTTGTTTGCCTATGGAAAAAATATAGTCTTAATGGTTTTTGTCTCTAGTTAGTGTTTGGGGAGGGTGTAAAACACGCGAGTGCCAATTTTTTTTTTTTAGGGTTTAGAGAGGATAGAGAGAGGGTAGAATTGACACTCACGTGCTGGACACCCTTTCCATGCACTAATCAGTGTTCTCTCCCCAGGTTGTGTAAAAGATTCTTGCCTATAATCTTGTTTAGGATTTACAGTTTAGGGTTTAGTTTGTTTTTTCGACATTGATCAAACCCTAACGACAACGTGCCTACTAATTCTAGTAGTGGCTAATTTAAAAGTGAATTTTTTTTCATGCACTTCTAATTATGAGCATTCATTTTTCATTTTCCCCTCTATATGGAACAATATTGTATGATTGAAAAGATAATAGAAAAAAAGTAGGGTTGGCAAAGAGAGATGTTAAGCAAATGAGTTGGTTTTGGTTAGTTGGAACCTAGACAAACAAATCTTACAATGACTACTGAAGCGAATATTTGAATTCAAATTCAAATCAATTTTGATATTGGGAACAAAAGTTAAAACCACAACTTGGAATCACTTGAGCAAATTATGGTGGAATCTCTGTATAAATTCCTAGATATGAAAAAGGTCAAACAAGTGGGATTCATAAGGTCAAAGAACAAATGATCGACAAGAATTGCCATGCACACCCATGATGACTTGTGGCAAATCTTTTTCAAAATGGGATATGAAGAAAAAAAAAAACACGAGATATCATGCACTAGAGTATTGCCCGTAATGTAATGTTGGCATGATAGAAAGTGAGTTGTGACAATAGGTTAAACTCTGATTAAAATTCTAAACAATTAGACAAAACACATCTTAAAACCGCTACATTAATTGATTCTATCTAATATTTAATTTTCCAAAATACGGAGTTCGTGATTTTTGATTGAATCACAATCCTTCAAAAAATGAAATCACAATCCTTGTATTCCACACTCATTTTAAAATTTTGTTAATTTTCTTTTACCTTTCTAAATGTTTCATATTAACAAATTTGTCATTATAAATAATAAATCTCAACCTTCAACGTCTTCAATTCCTTATAAATAGTGAAACACCAATTTTTTTTTTTTTTTTTCATCCCTTAATCCCTCCCACCCCAAATGCCGTCGGCGACAGGGTTTAAACCCTAAACTTGTGATTCTATCCGCTACAAGTCTATCGTTGATCTTGTACCCCATTGACTATGAAACACATAACTAATTTGTGAAATAGATGTGTATTCAAAATGAAAGTGACTAGGGTAGCAACTAATTAAGTGCGAGAGACATGCAACATGCAAATTGTGTTGCAAGATCTTGTTGATTAAGTACAATACATGAAATGATGGGACGAGAGGATTATGTTTAAGATTTTCTAAACCTCAATCTTATTATTTAAAGGACACAATGATAGTGTTTGTCGACAATGCCCACCACCTCTTTATCTCAACATCCATGCATTCTTTAGCATTCTCCATGAAAATGATTGTATCCCAATATAATTCTCTCAACTATGGTTTACAAATTAAGGAATTCGTTTTAATTGGGAATGTGTACAAAGGCAGGTAATGCACTATATACTATACATTGACATAGACTAGTAACGTATATTGATGCCTTAGCATTAGGGCAAATGATTGTGCATGTCGGGTGTTCACTTGGTTATACAACTCATTAATCCTTATACGACTATATATATTTTGGATAAAATAATTCAATATTTAATAAATGCTGCGCACAATTGAGATGCAATCCTCAATCCCCACTTCACATTTGTACCACATACTAAATTTATCGGTTATATCCATTTCAGTATACTAAAGCGTTGTTTGTTTTTATTCTAATAAAAAACTCTGAACTAGAACTTGGACCATTTTAAACCTGAGTGTTTGTTTTATCATGACTGGCACTATGGTTCTCAATAAGGAGTAGACCACTTTAAACGGGTGTTTGTTCTTATGAAAAGAATATGTTATGAATTTAGAGCATTGTGTCCTCCAACTCATACTTGACTAAGTCCATTAGGCGCGACCCTAATGGTCTGCGTGGACCTAGTCACGGGCAATGGTGGTGCGCAATGGTGGTGCCACACCACTAATTTTCTGGATAATGCATGTGAGATGGGAAGTGGAAGGAGCAAAGCACATGTAAGGGCACCTGCATGTTGTGTAAATTAGACCCTACCCCTGATGGGGACTAGTTACTAATCGTACCCTGTTGTAGTACACAACTTGCAACTTTTTCCCCTTGATGAACCCATGAGGATGCCAATGCCATTTTCTTGTCCACCATTTTCCTCTTTGTGCCTTCCCAAGGTTTTGCATTTACATTAGGGCATTTTGTCACTTGGGGTCTTTTCGATAGCCTGAAAATTTTAGTTGAGATCTTATTTCTGGTGTTTGATTAGCCACATTAGTAGAAAAACAATTTTTTTTGGATCCGACTTCATTTCTTGGTTTTTTCTGGTAGCATGGAAAAATATACAAAAATATTCCAAGAAAATCTCAAACTCGTGTACACTAATAAAACTTGATTCAAGACTAAGTTTTGTAACAATGAAATTACCAATATAGCCAGGAGAAAATACTTCGGGATAATTTCTGGGTGCATCAAACGCGTGAAAATCGTTTTTTAGTAAACTAATTTTCCTATTACTTTTTTCTCATAAAAGTCATTTTTTTTTTTAGAAAACGATTTTCTAGGCTATCAAACTCACTTTAGTTACTAGAAAAAGTAGGTCAAGAGTGATTTCATTCAACTTTTAAATCATATGATTTTATATTAGAGAATTAGCTATAACATTGCACATGTGTCAAACAACATCTCTGAAACCCCATACTTAGGAAAGCCTGGAGAAAAGAAAAGAAAAAAGTCATGATGAAGATAGGTTCATGTGGCAATTTTACAAGTATACAAAGTTTACAAGGGAAGCGTAAACAATATATAAAGGCGGGTAACCCTTTGTTTGATTCCTTTCAAAAACTTCGATTTTTTTTAAGGCAAGCTAATCAATTATGACGAATGCATCATTTTGCTATTCAAATAGTGCTGCCATTCAAAGTTTTATCATAACATGCATGTTCTTGCATTCTTTGAACAATCATTTCCTCTCCAGGTTTTCAAACAGAAATTGGGGCATTTTGTCACTCAAGACTAGAAGACTTTAGCAACATATTTTTCTTTACCAGAAAAAAGGGTAGGTAAAGATAACCTTAGATAATTGGGAAAATTACTTATTAATGTCTAACTTGATTCATATTCTTCCTCTTTAAAACACCTATAAGAGTATATCATAATACAGTAAGACATGGACTGGAGTTGACTGAGGATCGAAAAAGGAAGGAAGGATAGACATGGATGGAAAATAGATGAAGAACATATAGTTTTTCATAATGGGAAGATTGCAACATGAAAGAAGTTGCAAAGGAAAGCGACGTGAGGGTGAAAGTCATGGGAGACATGAAGAAGTGACTCTAAATTCATGTACGACTAATTTGCACACTCAAATCGAGCTACACAATATGGAAAATTTTCATAAAAGTACTCTTGGATGTTTACCAGATTGTACATTGCAAATAAACATGGAAGTCATCCCTCCTGATAAAAACTTTCTCATAGAGACGAGAAACAAGGTATGTTCATAAGTCACTTTCACGAATATATAAGAGATGCCTAAATAATATATTAAAGGGGAACCTATTGATTGATTGCAGTCGCAAATTGGATATTCTTAGACATGCTAATCAATAGTGACAAAATGCTTCATTTTTTCTCTACAAATATCAACCATAGTTTTATCGTAACATGCATGTTCTTTCAATAGTAATTTCCTTCCATTAAGGAGTGTTGCGAATTATTGTTTCCTATCATCAACATGTTAGTTACTATAATAGTTGATTTGTGTAAGAAAACTGATAGAACATCCTTTCATCTATGCTCAACATCCATGTTGTCTCTTTTGTTAGGCTGGACTAACAGATTGATAATTAAGCGCAAATTTCCTACATCCACCTGATTCAGTTGCCGTTGTTGTTGTATGACAATGGCGGCGGCAGTGATTGTTGTTGTTGTTTATCTTTTAATGATCACTCCTCACATGTAATGCCTCTGCTTTTCCCATGTGAAAGTATGGTAAGGTACTAAAATTGTACCATTTCTTCACATTAGGATATAACGAACAGGTACTACATTTTCATATGATTAGTAGTAAGCGCAGAGTCAATGCATGTGTGTGGGTGCTAACGCCGCTGGATGATCTGATCAAGATCCTCTGGATAATCGAAAAGTGCAACCACACAAATGAGATAGTTGCCATTACAAGTGGAAAATATAGGCCACATGGTCATGAATGGATAGAGTAACCTATCGAAATAACATAACGATAATAACTGTCATTAGGCTTATCATACCAAAATCCCAAGTACACAAGATTCAGTTACTAAACGTAGAAAAAAGGAGAAGAGAAATTGGCAAATTTGTATAAACAAAGAGATCTAAATGGAGCTTCAAGTAGTAGCCACACCCAAAAATGGCTTCCAATGTAACAACCCTTTGTTTCCATGCCCACCTTCCTTGCACCTGCAAGGCCTTGGATACTTTGCACCATTTCCCATTTCACCCTCAACATTCCCGGTGTTTCCATCTAGCTCCTCATCCAGGAATCCTTCATTGTCTTCATGTTCAACATTTTCCTCTTCTTCTTCTTCTTCATCTTCAACTTCACTTTCATTTTCATCTTCTTCATCATCATTTTCATTTTCATTTTCATAGTCAGGGGAGTTATAGTTATTTGTAAAGCGAAGCCTAAGACGGCCATCACCCCTTTCAACTTGGAAACAAGTTTGTGTAGGTGCAATGGTGACGGCTTTGATCACTAGACGCCCACCTTCACGATGAGGCATAAAGTGAAGACCATCAGAGCTACTTATTGATGTCAGAGGAGGAGGAAAAGATTGACGATTCACCTTCTTTGGGAAAAATTGGCCTAATTTTGATCTCTCCCTTGTGGGGGAGTTGCAGTTTTCGGAATCAGACGATGAAGAGGAAGATATGTCACTGTTTTCACCAATGTCACTACCTGTCTCACAACCCAAGTTCTCAGTGCACAATTCCAAGCTCTTCATGCTTAGAGTAGATGAAGATCGCTTAGCGAGTGGGTGAACATAGATTGTTTCTTTCTCTCCTGACTTAGCTTCTTTTGCAAGAGTTGTTTCAATAAAACTCCATCCACCAAAGTCACCATTTGATGAGTTGTTTTTGGTGTTAGTTTTGTTGCCACTCTTCTCAAGTTCCTCAGTGTCAGAATCTGAATCTGACACCAGAGGAGCAACACAAAAGCGCATAGGAGGTTGTGAAAAATGTGATTTGTGGGGAGCTAGATGGAGGTTTATAGCCCTTGGTGGTTCGACGATTTGAGACTCTAGGCAGGACTGAATCCCTTGACACATGGTAGAAGACATGATTAATCAAGGGATTGCAAAGGCAGAAACAGAGGAATTGGAAATAAAGAGAGTTTTAGGACAAAAGTTCAAGTGAGTTTGAGTTGTGAAGGTTTGGTGACTTAGTGAAGAATATAGAAAAGGTTTTAAACAACACCCAGGTTTTGGTTTGGATGGAAAAATGAAGAGAAGAACTTGAGAGGGAAGTGATGGGGGAGGGGGGTAATTTGTAGTCGCCAAAAGTGCCCATAGGGTTGTATAGAGACAGAGTAGGGACCCTTCACACCACTAGGAAATTATAAACTCTGTACTATTGCGAATACCACATATTATAGAGAGAAAACAAAGGGTAGTTTTCCTTGATTTTGTCTTTGCAAAAGAACACACTCTAGCAATATTTATCCATACCACTGGATTATCCTCAAGATTTACGTCGTTGGCTTTCGGATAACCATTATACAGTCAACAACATCTAACACATTACTAGAGTACCCCCCTCTAACTTTATTTTCTTTTCCACAAAATAGAGATTATCTTCAAAATCTCAAAAAGAGGAGAACATGAGGTCTATATCTAAGTGATGTGTGTGTGTTGAAGGAGAGACAGAGAGAGAGATCCCTTTTTTTATCTTCCGAAGGCTACAAAACACATACAAAGAAAATGATCTTCTGAATATCTCTTGAAAGTGATGGCTTATTTTCCTCATTTTCCTATTTCACATTAATTTTTGTTCATCTCAAGCACCATTCATCCCCTCCAATTATGGGGGGAGGGAGTGTTGTTTCCCTTTCATTCATTCAAAAATTATTAAGCTTAAGTTTATTGGTCCTAATCAAACAGGTTTAACATTCGTACAACAGTCTTAATCAAA